>WUAM01000143.1:9150643-9175493 GCA_024336885.1 Actenoides hombroni | reverse complement strand
AGCGGGGCTGGACTAGATGATCTCTGGAGGTCCCTTCCAACCCCTACCATTCTGTAATTCTGTGACTCTGTAAATAGGAATATATATATTATGTATAATGTAATAGGATATATGACACATATATATAAATACATCAGCTATATAGCTGACAAGAAATGAGAGACAAGACTCCTTCCTAGAAAGAACTGCAAACCTTGTAAAACGTATTTTGGAGTATGCTAAAACAGTGCAGAAGTAGCTGAGAAATGTCCTCTTTTTCCCACAGTGCTTTCTGCCCCGTTCTCCACCCTTAGTAGCAGGTGCACACTGTTCCTCTGTGCCACTTCTACCCCACCAACATGCCACCTGTTTCAGGTACCACATAACTTGTCCCCTTTGAGCCCCCCAGAGTTCCCCAGAAGCATGTTCCTGACCAGTGCTGCAGACTGGTGCCTGACCCATTTTGCTGGCAGTACTGCCAGACTCAGCCATCTCTCTCAGAATCTCCTTTCTTCCTAAGACTTCTTTGGATTTCCTTATTTGTTTTTGCCCTTACTGTGTCTCCCTGCCCGTCTCTATACATGGTGATATCTGTTGTGTGGTGCAAGCTACTCTGCAGCCGCAGGTCCTTGCACCACTGGTGTCAGGGTCAGTGCTGCTGTGAGAGAAGAGAGAGGGGTCAGAGCTTCACTGATGGCTGAGGGCAGGAGGAGGTATGAAAGGACTGCTGGAGGGATGAAGAGAGTGGGTCTGTAGCAAGCCGAGCTTAAATCAATACAAACCACTGCACAATCCACCGTAAATCTCCATCTTCTCACAACACCCTCAAGCACCCTGTGCAGTCAAAACCACTGACTGCTTTCAGCACTGGAGAAGCCACATTGATCATCTGTAATGCATGTTTACACAGAAGTTATTTACACATGCAAAATGCAGCAGCTCATTAAATAATTTTTCATCACGTCACGGAGCAGAAGAAAATTTGGCTGCTACATAGCAGTTTACACTGAAGTGGCTGAGACATAATACACTGACATTCAGCTGAAGCAATGAGCTTGAGAATTTTGTATTGAATATATTCTGAAGAGTAATTAAGCTTCCTACAGTAAGCAATGCTTGTTAAATTGGGTGTTACTACTCATTATTTAAAGAAGATAATGTGACATTGTTTTAAACAATCTTCCCTAAAGAATAAGATTATCTCCTCTGTCTTGTTCTTCCCAGTTTCTCATGAAATACACTGGGGTGTGTGTGTCCCTCGATCTGCTTTCCATGTGGCCTCCCATAGTAATGCTCAGATCTGTAGCTGTCAGAGCAGCAAGACACCAATAAGTGGGACTGATACTCTTTCATTTCTCAGGGCCCACTCTGCCACTCTTGCTCACATAGAGTAGTTTCTCATCTTATTGGAAATCATGAGACTGCTCACCTGGCAGGCACTACTCAAAGGAGTAAAAACAGCAGAGGCACTGAGACAAGGGTAAGATATTGCCCATGCTAACAAGGTGAGAGGACAGGATCCTGCATAATTTACATGACTAACTTGGCTACTCAGGGCAGACAGAATAAAAACTTAAGTCCTTGAGGAGCAGGGATTTGCTGTAACCTCCAAATCTCATGATTTCTTTACCTAACCTCAATGCCCAGGACTTATTCTTGTGGTCCAGGACCACAGTGTGCATAAACACCGAGCAAAATGAAGTTCACTGCTTCTCCTACAAAACAGCAACTGCTTTAGTATAATGCTATCTTAATGTGATTAGAATTTCCTCCATAATTAGAGTTTACATTACGGAACACCTCAAAGCAAAAATGACACTGTTCTTGATACCATGCAAATATGTATCACTTAAACATGCATTATTTGCAAGTCCCGAAGGAGCAATTGAGTCAAGTAAGCTAATTCTTCTGAGCAGGATTAGTCTATCCCACGAGAAGCCGTGTCACATTGCGACTGATCTCTTGCTTTTCTTCTAAAGACGCAGTCTCTCTGGTTTCTAGGTACTGTACACGATACATTTTCTTACATTTCAGCTCTGGGATAGCAGTCACTAGGGAGGATTTTTGATCTCATGGCTTTTATTAAAATACAAGAGCAGAAGCATAAACCATATTATTCCTGAAGGAAGCTGGTCTGAGAAGCTGTATTCCCACATGCATGAGTAAGTGAATTACAAGTTAATCTATGTGCAAAAGAGTTTTAGTGATCCCTGTCTGCCTTCTGTGATTTCAGCTCTCCCTGGAAAAATGAACCAAACAACACTACAAACACATATTTTTCCACTGTCAAATATTTCTCATTTCTAGACAGGGTCCCTTGGCACCTCAGTAACTTCTTTTTCATTCTTCAAGGGGATTACCAGTCACGTAGGCAACAGGCACAATTTCCAACGAGTGAGCAAACTTGTCATGAAAACCTGCCAGCTATTCAGTGAACGAGTGACATCTCCATGACTGGTAGAAGAAACCTCCACGTGATCTCCTTTATTTGCAGCTTGACAGAAGCTGCTAAACTAGGGAAGATCTGACAAGTAATCCAAGATTATCAACAGTTTAAGGCAGGCACTGTGTGTAGCAGTTCTCAGTTTGAGTGTTTATCACCCTAAGCTTTTCCAAAGTGTAAAAGTGACTGGAGGTCAAACCGACACCCTCTTTTGGCAATTCGTGTGCTGGTCCCACAAACCATAATGCTTGGTTGGTCTGGAAGCTGACCAAGCAAGTAACAGGTCATATCCCATCTTTCTGCACTCTTCAAAGTCAGTGATATTTTGGCCAAAGCAGGGTGTTTGCCTATAACATCGGTCTGTCTCAGCAGGATCCCCATTTTCCAAAGGAAAGCTACATTCCTTAAGAGTGTGAGTGCACGCTCCTTGAAGAAGAAAGGTGTTCAGTTTTTTCCTCTTTGGGGTTTTCAGCATGATTTTCTATTTGGTGGTAGAACCTGTCCCCTGATTTTTTCTGCATAGCCTGAAAGGTCAGATAGTAAAGTCATGGCTACTACAGCAGAAGCTGAGAAATTGCTGTAGTGAGCTCTGTTGTGTATGGTACTATAGGGGAGGTTTGGACAATGTCTTCTTGTTGGTCCTTCTCCTCTCAATCCTCCCTGTCAACTGGGCACTGGAATAGGTACCTTCCTTGTTTTGTCCCTGTTATGCTTCTGGTCCAAAATATCTTGCAGGGCAAGCTGATGCTCACTGACCTGATTTTGCTAATGGTTGGAAATGGGTGTTCTGGACTCTCGTGAAATGGCTTTAGTGAATGTATCAGGAGTGCATTCTTCAGTGCACCCTTCCATCTTCTCAACGTGTTTACCAGTAAATACTCATTTCATAAAATTTAAACTACAATCCTAACTGTCACAGACAAGATGTTTCATCAAAACTCACGTTTCAGAAGTCTGTGGTCTGTGCAGAACTGAGCCTTATTAACTTTCTTAATGTTGCCTCTAACACAGCTTCACCTGTCACTGCTGCTTTTAGAAGAAACCATCTGGTATGAAGGTGGTGTTGGATTTGCAAGGATCACAATATTGCTTACACTCATCTTTCCTTCTGACAACAAACAAGGTTAATCATGTGAGTGACTGCTCAAGATTATCTACAGCCTGGCTGCTTCTATTTCTATGGCCTTTAAAGGTTCCTTGGTCAGGGTGACAACACTGTGACTGCAGATATCCTCAATCTGAAAGCTTAGAATGGTTTATGAAGAAAGCATAGTGACTGGTGGGGTTTTAAAACTGGGTAACTATGGCCAAATGTTTACATTGGTTGTTGGGGTTTTTTTTTGTTTATTTTCTTCCACTACTTTACTGTGAAGGCAGTGAATGAAATTCTCATTTCTCTTTAAAGGCAAAGTGATTCACTGCCAGTTGGTTTCCAGCCCTTGTGAGGCTCACATTTGTGTTCATTGGATGAAATTTGAGGCAGGAGGAGAGTGGTCCCCAGCCACAGAAGAGCCTGTGACACTGAGTGAAACCTTATGCAAAGAGTACAGTCTTGACTGCCTGATGTTGCTTATTAAGCAAATTGCTTCTCTCTAATCTGATATCAGTGACTTCATTTAGGTGTACTGAAGTATGTAATTGTTTTAATACATGGATTTGTGTAACCCAGTTGGAGTTCTGGAAACAGAGAAAAGATTACACTAAATGAGAAGTGATCAAGAAATACCAAAAAGCCAGAGACAGCTGCTGAAGCTTGAGGCCATCTCAACTCATGAGGTTCTAAAACTAGGAAAGTGGAAAGTTATACAGCAAGGGGAAAACATCCCATCAGAAATTCCCATACTCTACAGACTCTTGGAAATTTTCTGAGTTGCGTTTTGTCTTTGAGAATTTCCCTTCAAACTGAAATACGTCTCAACACCTGTGAATAACTGAATGCTGAAATTGTCCTTAATTCTTCAGAAGATAGATTCCCAAATACTTTCAAAAACCTAGTCCTGTAAAGGACTAGTCCTTGCAGTGAAAACTTCCTGTATTTTTGCAGGAGTAAGAAAAAAAATACAGGGAATCCTCAAGGAATATTGGACAGGAGTTTAGAAAATGTGAAACACAGTAAGAAATTTCCAAAAAGTATTATTATATGAATAAAGGCCACTGATCTCTGTGCCATAATTTACACAAATAAAAACTTGTTTAGCATTTGCCATCCGTACATTCCAGTGGCTTTGAAACAAAACCTCCCCAAATGTTTAACAACACGAGCCTCAGAATTGCTCCTGGAGTTCCTTACAGCCCACAGAGTCTAACAGAAATATTTCCAAAAGTGTGATTCTGTAAGGAATAAAGAAAAAAACCCCACAGAAAACGTGACGTGAAAGTGTTACATTAAGAGGATAATTATGTTGAGTAATACCCACTGTGTGCTAGACACTTCACTAGATACTTCATAAGGAGGAAAGCCTTTGCTCCAAGAAGCTCGCAATCTCCTGACTGTGTATTCAACCTTAATGTTTTATTTATTTTCTTTGGTTTGAGTCTTCCTGTGACTTTAAGCATTTTCTCAGCATAGCTGGAGGTTTGGAGTTTGAAATACATAAATATGCATTTGAATGATAACAGTGCTTTTAGTCCAAAGGCTTTTATCTCAGACATTCGATAATAATTACTCTATAAATAAATATCACAGTGCTAGACAGAAACAAGAATTTAATCTGGACTATTAATTTGTGGTCTTAATTTGCCTGGACAAACTATACCTTGCATGCATTCAAATCTGCAAAAGGAGTAAGAGGACAGAATAACAATAATTTTGGGACCTGTTCTTTCAAGACGCTGGCTCAGAGTAGCTGATCATACTGAAAAATCAGGGCCAGAACAGGCTTTGAAGGGACTCTGTAATGCTGAGGGGTTAAAGCATCTGTTACACCAATATTTCTTAGTGTTGAAGACAAAACTGTCCTCTGGGGTATTGTTAAGTTGGAGACAAACACACCCACAAGCCTGCTACAGCTCCAGCAGGGAGTGTACATTTTGGTTCAGGACAGTCTGCCTTTCATGCTTGCTGTTTAGACTGGGGATGGCAGCATGTTTTAAAGTATTCAGATCATTTGGATCATGCTGTCTCCTTCTGCTAATGTAAGTCTTATGTCTTGTTTTACCTGCTTTCAAGTCTCCATGTAATAACCAGGTCAGTGCACCCAGCCCATGCTGAGAACATTGTGCCACCACACTAAGGAAGGAGAACCACAATGTTCATCGGCTGATTGTGTTCTTAATGTGGCAGCTCATAGGGTACAAGGGAAGCTCCTGGGGATTGGAAGCCTGGTCTCTGTGGCACTCCACAAAGGTGGTCTCTAGCTCTAATAGTTCTTTCAGCCACAGAATCATAGAATTTTTTTAGGTTGGAAAAGGCCTTTAAAGTCATCAAGTCCAACCATAAACCCCCCACAGCCAAGTCCACCACTAAACCATGTCCCTAAGTACTGCATCTACATGTCTTTTAAACCCCTCCAGGGATGGGGACTCAACCACTTGCTTGGGCAGCCTGTCCCAATGCTTAATAACCCTTTCAGTGAAAAAATTTTTCCTAATGTCCAAGCTAAACCTCCCCTGGTGCAATCTGAGTCCTATTGCCCATTGCTTGGGAGAAGATCGACAGATGTAGGCAGACAGCAAGGCAGTTCCACGTTACCAGTTTGGGTGCTGCTCTGCTGCACTGTCGCACAGAGATCTGTCAGGCCAGGAGCTGAGCTAGGCAGTAAATAAAAAGTCCAATGCATCACATTTCAAAGTCATGATGTTGCTAAAAAGCTTTCTTTGGAGAGTCTGCTCTCTGAACTGTAGCTGAGAGGAGCAGAAAAGATTTCTGCCCAGGAGTCAGGCAAGTGCTCTTTCTCCTGGAAGTTCACTTTGTGTCAGCAGCTTGGGTTTCTCCTCTGCCAGCCAGTAAGGCATTTTGAACTCTGGAGAGCATCAGAAAACCCCTTACTCTGGACTCCATAGTTGGGCACAAAATCATAGTATCAGAATCTTTTGTGTTGGAAGGGACCCTTAAAGGTTATCTAGTCCAACTCTCATGCAGTGAGCAGGGACACCTCCCGCTAGACCAGGTTGCTCAGAGCCCCATCCAACCCCATCTTGAACACATCCAGTGATGGATCATCCACAACTTCCCAGGGCATCTTGTTCCAGTGTTTCACCACCATCATAGTAAAGAATTTTTTCCTAATTTCTAATCTAAATCTACTCTCTTCCAGTTTAAAGCCATTGCACCTCGTTCTATCACTAAAAGTCCTTGTTAAAAGTCCCTCCCCAGCTTTCTTGTAGGCCCCCTTCAGATACTGGAATGTCACCATAAGGTGTCCCCAAAGCCTTTTCTTTATCAGGCTGAACAACCCCAGCTCTCTCATCCCGTCCTTGGAAGAGAGGTGTTCCAGCCCACTGGTCATCTTTGTGTCCCTCCTCTAGACCTGCTCCATCAGGTCCATGTCCTTCTTGTGTTGGGTATCCCAGAGCTGGATGCAGTGCTCCAGGTGGGGCCTTTCTTTTTTGAAAGATGGCAGTATACTTCCATGCTGACTCAGTGCCTTTTCATGAGGAAAATGTGACTGCACTGGGAGCAAAGTTTGTGTTTTATTATAAGAGAAACTAATATTTAAGTGAGTTCATAAGCTCAGGATAAAAGCAAAAATATTGCATGAAATGAGTTGCACATGAACCTGTATATGCATGGGAGCAACTGGAAGAACATTTAATTAAACCAAGGTAACTGCAAGGTACAGGGATATAGGGTGTAATCCCCTGCTACAAATGCACAAAGAAAAGGGAGTGTTTTCAAGACCTACCACTGATTTCTAGAAGCAACACTAGAAAACAGAACATATGGGGGGACACAAACATTAGAGATCGAGAATCAGAAATTGGCTTTAAGCAGAAAATTATACTTGTGGGGATGCCCTTGTCTAAAAGACATTCTCATGGTTTTGCAGAGTTCCTTTATTTATTTGTATATTCCCCAGTGTTGTGTGGTTTGTAATTTAGGAACTATTGAAGAAATTGCCCATGACCAGATGAGAAAAATCTGCCAAGAACTCATGAATGAATGTCACTTTAGACCCAAGATGTAAATTGGTATTTTCTGTTTCATTTTGGTAAGATTTTGGAAAAAAAAAAGGTAGAGAATATTAGAGATGATGTTGTGAAGGTTAAAATTATTTATATTACAGCATACTGCATGGAAGAAGTTGCCAAGGAAGAACAAATTAAATATTTATCAATAATGAAATTAAGGAAAAATCCAGTTCACAACCATTTAAATTTTGTTCCATAAGAATTTTTAAAAATGCATTTTATTTTTAGGATTCTAGAATACTTCATCAGAGAAATCTCACATCTCCAGCTGTGGGACTGTTCTCTTCAGGTTTCTATCTGAGCACTGCTTATCCAGCTGAAGGAAATGACTTCACTGATAGGATTTTGCTTATTATACTGTATGGTGCATACAGGATTATTTTTGGCATCATTTTCTAAGGGAAGAAGGGCTCTGGTCCTGTTTTCCATCTATAGATACCTTTCCTCAGGTAGCATTTTAGATCCTGGGATAATTTCAGGAGCTGACTCAGCACCCATCGAGAAGCTGTCTGTGCCCATCACTGCGTGTGTATTTGCAGCCTGGCCTCTGCAGGGGGTTTCCCTGGCTCAGCAGAGGAGGGGAGAAGAAGGGCATTGCCCCAGAGTCAGGGAGAGGCTGAGGACAGCCAGGGACCCTGTGAGGGCCTGAGGTGCTCTGGTGGAGGGCAGAGCCTGGGGAGTGCTGTGGGTATGGCAGTGTATGAGCAGAAGAAAGGGAAGGTGTGCGTCGGGAAAAGAGACTTGCGGTGTGAAGCCAGGAGCTTGCACTGCAGACTTCAGCTTTTGAACACCGTGGAAACCTCACCTGGCACATACAAAGGAAGAACATGGCCTGTGTGACTGGGGTCATGATCACATGGACAGAAGTTTGGGCAACAGGACCAACTACACCAGTGCTGGTAGTGGGGTGATATTGCTCCTCTGCTTCAATAGTCTCAGACAGATTTGCATGTCAGGGGTTGGCACCACACATTTGGCTTGTGTGTCTCCTGTCTCATGGGACACACTGATTTAGTAATACTGCATAAAAAATACAGCAGTTCACACTTTGGCCTCTGGTAGTCATTCTTTTGTTCAGACAAAACAGGAAAACACCAGTAATTCCTCATTTCCTTGAGGAAATGTTAGCTTGTGTGTTCCAGCAGTGACAATTTTAGTCAGTTGTTTGAGGAGGAGGGATGAGAGGAGGGGAATTGTTTTTGTTGATGGTGTTTTTTCTCATTGAAGGATATCCCTGATATTAGAAATATGAAAAGCAATGTTCTGGACAAATAGCAGGGGCTTGTTTGCACAGATTTCATCAGTAGAATTTCTACAGAAATTAAGTATAAACTGGCAAACACCAAATGGTTCAACATTCTCCAAGAGGATCATGGGGCATTTTAAATTAATGGAAGGGGTTAAAGATCAGATTTCATTGCCATATAATCTTTTCTGTTTCTTACTTAATATGACATAAGCTTCATTATTATCCAGAATAAAAGAAAATGTGCTTCCATCGGTCTGAAATGTATGATTATTCTCCAAGCCACCCTTATCCTAGGTACACATGTGCACAGCTCCTGAAATGAATGTCAGTGCATCTCCAGTGGCATGGCAGGAGATCTGAAAGCACCATCCCTATGGAGAAGTTTACTTTCTTACTTTCTGTTAGCACCGAGCCTGTGCGGTCTAACTTATTGAAACCTAGACGAGCAGAAAGGTATTTCAAATCCCAGGCACTCAATGAAGGAGATGTGAAATGAATTTCCTGTGGATCAGCCCCCCGGAGGGTTGTCACAATAGATAAGGCAAAGTGGATAGATGCTGCATTAGTTCATGTGTGCTCCTGAGTAGCAGAGCTAATAACTGAATCGTAATTTCACTTCAGGACACAAGGCTGCTCTATACTGTCCTCCTTTGATCTCTTCACCCATTGCAGCTAACTAGAAAATATCATAAGAACACTTTCGAAATGCACGCAGGAAGAAAAACAGTAAAACCTTATAAAATACCACAAATTTGGGGTTAAAAAAAACCACCTTGCACTTTTGTTTCCTGAGGTATTTGCATGCAAGAATTTATCAAATTATTCATTTTGCACAAATTTTAGGAGATTTATGGACTGAAACTTTTCATTCTATGACTCTGTGATTTTCTTTTAATCTTTTTTTTCTTTGGTGTCCATTCCAATTGTTTTGATTCACTTCCACATCACAGAGAAAAGCCCAGCACAGAGTGCACTGGCAGTGATTCTAGACTGTGGTGTGTTTTATAGCTCAGCATCATGGCTGAGCAAACAAAGGAGGGATAATGCATGTGTTATTTAGTATTGCCTCTAATCTCAACACTCAACAAGTGACTACTAAGGAAATCAGCGTTTTTACACTCAGAGATAAAATTGCAAACCACTTTTGACTGGCTTCCTGATCTGGTTAAGTAAGGGGGGGAGGAACAAGACATCTTATCATCTCAATGTCTTTTTTATTTAACATAAAATTTCCAACAAGTGAATTCTGGAATTATCACAATCTATGAATCACAATGTGGATAGAACTAAAATTATTTTTAAATCAGTTGCTTCCACAGGAGTTAATAGAGTTGTTGTTGAACTTTTTTTGTGAATGCCCCCTGAAAGAGGTAAAGAGTGTTCCTTGACTTTGAATAAAAGCACAATAAAAGATGATTAAGTTCTGATTTTTAAGTAAAAGAAAATAATACATAATGAAAATCCTCCCTACTTTTAAGGGAAATGTGTTCTGAAATGCTTCTAAAATCAAGTTCTGAAATCAGAATGGTCCAGTAAGTCATAATTTGAGAGATGAACAAAGTGCTCCTCATAATCAGCCTATTTTATCGACAATAAGATGATGACATAGTAGCTATTGCTCACAAGCATCCTTTGGTATTACAACATTCTTATCACCACAAGCTGAGAAATCCCTTTTCAGAAGCAATCCTCAAATCTATCTTAATTCTCATTCTCTTAATCGTTAATTTTTTTCCTGGTTTGTGTTAAAGGACAAGTTATCTTTGATATTGACTCCATTTTTAACTTTGTTCTCTGAGATTTTATATCACTTATTTCCCCTGAGTAAGAGAATAGGCAAATTTTCGCTTGCCAGGTTCCCAAGTCTTTGTTTTCCAAATCATACAAATTTGTTTGTTCTAGCACAAAACCACAACCCAGGCTCCTATACCTATTTTCCATATAGCTTAATAACTGTAATGAACTATTTCTCTGGGTAATTAACTGCTGTGTTGGGAATTTGCACACATCTCAGTTGACAAACATGGTTTCTGCAGTGTTCCCTTTTAACAGTGCATAAAAAACCCAACAAACAAGTACTTGTGACTGAACAATGTAAGAGAAGCTTTTGCCTGTGGATATACAGGATTTTAATGTATATGAAGTTTGCCATGAAGTTGTTGCTTTTCATTTCTCTAATGATTACTTAGGGTCTGCAAAGTAGACGTACAGATTGGTGGCAGAAGAGTCTTTCCTGCTTGCATAGCAGTGTGGCCATTGCTTCTCTTTCTGCACCCCATCATAGATGGGCCATTACACACAGAGCCCCAGGAAACTCTGCTCTGTTAATCCCACAGTTGTTTAGAACCCTGAGACTGAAGAACAGTGTTACTCCATTTTATTCAAGGATCAGTCCCACCCCGTGGGCAGTGCCAGGCTCCTGCTAGCCCATAGTCCCTCGGCAAGATTAAACACTGTGAAAAGGATCTCTGGTCCTTTATTTTTCAAATGTAACTTATTTTCCCTATTTTCTTTGGTCCTTCATAGGCCACAACTATAGAAGCTTATGCGTTGTTCACTGATGCAGCTGTTGCATTGCAATGAACTCAGCAGTAACTGCCACCTTTCTGGAGGCCACTCTGTAAATAACCATTAGCTAATATGCACACAATGAGGTAGCCATGTGAACACGTAAACAAAGACCCTCTTGGAAAACAAAGTGATTCTGTTTTTCTAAGAGCATTGTCTTGTTTCTCTACGTCAAAGTGAGGAGATACAGATGTTATTGCAGAATGAAGTAAACAGAACAAGCAGTTAAGATTCTCTGTCATCCTCGGGCTCAGCTCTCTTGATGACTTTGGTGACCTGGTTCTGAAGTTCCCTGTTTTTCAAAATCCAGCTTTTTTTGTGCTCACAGTGTTAAGGACAGGATTCTTGTGATTAACAGGTTATTGTCACTGTGTACACCTGCTAATGGAAAACACAGAGCATAGAAGTACACGTGCAGTAACTCGGGTGCCTAACAGCTTGGAAAAAAGCCACTCACTTGTCAAGTCCTTCATGGAGAGTAGCTGAAAGCCTTGCCAGCTGCACTCTGTTCTCTAATGCACCTAATCTTGGTTTATTGCTGCTTTCATAGATAGACAGGTACAGCTCAACTTGAATTGTGATTTTTCGTTGTCGTTTCAGGTGGTTGGGGTTTTTTTTGTTTCCCTTCTAGCACAAACAAGCTTGTCATCACTGTCCTCCTTTTCCATCTCCAGCATACTGGAAAGAGCATTTATGGCAAAAGAAAGATTTTAAACCAAGTTAGGGATACAAAGCGTTTTACCTTGCCAACAAGTTAGAAAGGTCTGGACTCCACCTCAGGCATGTGGTGGTGACGTAGAGCATGCGTGCTATGCAGGATGTCCTGAGGGCTGTAAGATCAATTCAGCTTTGCCCAGCCATGTCGACAGCGACTATCTGAAGATGCTGACATGGCTCAGCTTGATAGGTTGAAGAAATTGAACTGCTTTGATAAAGTTAAAGGGGGAAGCCAGGCAAGAATAGAAAGCAAAACAAAATACTGCTTAGAAGCTTGACTGCACACCGTAGCAACCCCTTGATGACTGACAACACAACTAGTGCAAATTACCTTTCCTCCAGAAAAAAAATTAATGAGCTCTGCGTTAAAAAGGAATCAGTTGGTGTCTACAATCTTCTCTGCTCTATCTGGTGTTTGGCAATGACACCAACAAAACCAATTACAGCTGTTCCTCTCTGTATCATAAGGCCTGTCAGCGTTACGGGGCTGAGAGCTTCAGAAGAGACTGCCTCCAAAATGCAAAATTGCATCCTGAATTTGAACTTTTCTACTGGAGAACTCAGCAAGTAGATAGAAGGCTTTAAAAAAACCTTTTTGTGCAGGAAATAAAGCAGTGGTTTATTGAAAAAAAAAAGCTGACAGAGCTTTCAGGTGAAATTGGAAGCTTGCTTAAATCAGTGCATGGGTCTTCATGCTGAGACCTTCAATAAATTGGTTTTGAATCCCTTATTGTATGCACACAGTGCAAGTCTGCTCTTAAATGTTTTAAAGACTGTATCAGTTTGTCTATTGACTCCATTTCTAGATGAAAGTTAGTTATTTTCTGAATAACTCATAAACACAAAATGGCTCTTGAAGTGACTTTTGCCTAGCTTACTGCCCTAATGAAAAAAACCCCAAACACTCCAAAATTTATCCTCAGTAGCCACCCACCACACAATGCAACGTGGACACAGCGGGCACAGGCATCGTCAGGCACCTGCCATGACCAGTTACAGGAACAAAGCCTGTCCAGAGTGTTTCATTACTTTCTGTTTTCACCAAGGTTATTTCTAGGTTTTGTGGTCTGCAAAGAAACAGAAGCAGTATTTGAGGCCTGGCAAAGGCCAGGTTAACCTTTGTAAGACCTGATCTTTATTCCTTGTCTGATAGAACATGGTACCTGGAGGAACGCTAGCCAGAAGTAGGCTGCTGAGATTTACTAAATTCCTGATAAAGTGGAAAACAAAGGGATCTAATTAGTAGATAAATT
The DNA here is from genome assembly GCA_024336885.1 of Actenoides hombroni. NCBI lineage: Eukaryota > Metazoa > Chordata > Aves > Coraciiformes > Alcedinidae > Actenoides > Actenoides hombroni. Next base: position 9,162,154 of record WUAM01000143.1, on the reverse strand, counting down.
AAAGAATAATTGAGTGTTTGATGGGATGGGATTGAGAAAACAGTATGGAGAAGGGCTAGGATTACTTCAGCGTAGGCAGGAAGTAATTTTTAGGGAGGTACAGGTCAGGTCAACCAAGTGTAACCTGGTTGGAATAACTAGTGCAGAACTGTGGACAATGCAATACCTTCTGGAGAGCAAAGAGATGACAAACTGTGCTCTTAGGACTGGACTGAACAAAATAATCTAGAAGAAATATTGTATTGGCCGAGATTGAGACATACATACTAACCTATTTCAAATAGGTCTATGATGTGAAAATCCTTATGTATCTAATGAGCCCAAGGAACTGAAAATGGAAAGGATTAGGCCCTAAAACCCCAAAAATTCAGAAATGTAAGGCAAAACTATGGATCAGGGCAAAAGTGCATGGGATCACACAATGTTAGATTTTGTTCAGTATTATGTTTCCAGAAGCAGCCAAATCATTGACATTTCAGAGTTATGACAAGATGCCATTAGTCACACTGGTGTGTAATTTGGGAGAGCGTTCTTGTTTCTGATATGAGAATTTCATGTGGTGTTTTTATACTGAACTATCAAACCAAATTCAGAAGTCATGGTGCATACAGCCAGCCAATTCAGGCTAGCTTTGATGAAAAGGTTTGGGGGCTTGGTTCATTGGGTTTTTTTGCTTAGAGAATACTGTTTATTGCCCTGTTTCATGAACAGTGTGTTGCAGGAGGGAATGCAAAGATTAGTCCTTTTACTTAAATTTGATATATCTTCTTTTGGGCTGTTTCTTCTACTGGAAACTCTGAAGCAAAGCAGGTAGCATTGTCCCCCAGAGATAGAAGAAAACCAGAAACTGCAGCTAATATGAATTAGATTTGTTACAACAAGTCTGGGGAAATACGGCCCAGAAAGAAATGGTTCTTGTTTTATTGCCTTCAGTCTAAAAGTTACAACAGTTCATATATTACACAAAGTGATTGTATCTCTCAAATGACATAACTTTTTTTTTTTTTAAGTTTACTGACAGCAAGAGTATCATGCTGGCCCTCAGAAAGCATACTGGTATCTAGAAACAGGTGCCTTGATAATTTGGATGACAACTTTGTCACTACTTTGAGCAAAGAAAGCATAAATCCCCCACCAACGTTTGGGTGTTTATAGCCATTTCAGGGAGCTCATCCTATCGAAAGCTTGGCCGAGATGCCACACCTCATTTTATCAGGTAATTTTCTAGGCAGCAGGAGAGTTACGAGACAGGACAGAACGATGTGACCTTGTCCACTCAGGTTCTTTAACTAGTTTTCTGGCCTTTCCCTATAATGCAATGACTCTTCCAATGTTACAGTTAAATGCCCTGAAGAACAGTCAGTCTTCTCACTCAAGAAAATGTTGCTGGGGCCTGCATCATATTTATTAAAGTGTTTATGTTTCATTTGGGCTCCAATTTCTTGCTACATATGGGGGGGGGGGGGGGGAAGATGGAGGAAATAGTCATTAACCCAAGTTTCTCTTGTTTCTTTTGTTTGTTTGATTTAAGTTCTTACTGGTTCAGCGTCAAAAGGCAGCGATTATATAGTGGTGTCATTAAGTGGTTTGTTTTCCTTTGTATGGAGCATATATTCTCACATTGACTTCCTATAATGTTAACCATTAAAATAATGATGCAATTATGACTAAATGTGAACCCTTCCAGAAATGTTTCAGTATAGAAATTTTATATTTGCCAGTGTTAAGTAACACTCCTGGATTCCATCGCAACGCTGCCACTGCTTGGGTGAAAAGTCTCGGTTAAGTAATTTTATTGCTCTGCATGTGTTCTTGCAAAATGTGGCTAATGGTGTTTGTCTCTTTTGCTGATGCAAAGTGCTATATTGGAGCAAGATAATGTACATTCTTATATACACAACAGCAAAGGCTTGGCATTCTCACAACTGAGGGGTGTAAGGTGAACGTAGAATTTAAAATGCAGAAATTCGTGTGGAAATATGGATAGTAGATACAAGCAGCAAAAATGTAAGATGAAAAACTGCTGTCTGGGTTTTATTATCTGGGAATTTTACTTGGGACCCTGGAGATGTGCAACAGGAATTCTTACTTCTGAAAAGAACTTAGTTCTAAAAGTAATCCAAATTTCCTTGTCTTGCTTTGTGATTCTATAGAGGCATAAATGAAGGTACAGCTATCAAAATTTAGAAAAGTAACTGTTGGGAGCAGGGGCTACCAGTCACACAAACAGTTTTACTTTGGTTTTACAATCCTTTAGATAATCCTGGCTTATTTGCCCAGTCCTGTGTGTTTGTAGGGCTCAGACAGCACTTGTCACTGTAGCAGAACTGCAGTATCATGGCAGAGAGACTTCCCATTAATTGCCACAGAGCAGCTGTATTAGCACTTTGGAAAATGTGTTCACTTCTGTGGGAACCTAGCTTAGCCTTCTTCTGACTTTCTTTTATTTAGCCAAGATGAAGAGATTTATGTAACTCTTGCGTTTTTTAATCTTTTATTAATCTATTATTAATTTTTATTCATTTTAAATGTATCAGTTTCTAGGTTCCTGTTTATTTGATATATAACCAAATCAATGGTGTGCTTTCAGAAGTATGTCCTGGGTATTTAATTTGACATTGCACTTTGCCTAGATCCTACCTCTCCTTCCAAGTTATGTCACTGTTTGGAGTAGATTTTAGAGCATCCTGAGCTTTCTCATGCAGCAGTTGTTTTTTCAGATGCTGCAGCATACCTCCAAAGGCTGTGAAGCTGCCATTTAAACAGGCGTCAGCTACGTGGGTACCCACGGGCACCAAAGAGCTTTATTGAAAACTCTGGTTGTTGCATGTCAGATAATATATCCAGGAGGAAAACAACATGAAAAGATTGCTTAAATGATCAAAACAGAAACTGGGAATAATGACATGACACTGAGAATTTCTGAGCATTGAACCAGTAACAAAGCACACTTCTCAGTTCTCCTCAAGCACAGCCTGTCAGGAAAACAAAGCCAGTCAAAACCAAGCAGCACAGACAGGTCTTCTTTCTCCTAGTTTTCATTCTCTGCCTGCTACTTTGATGAGTGGGTTGCATAATGGCTTGAATGAACTGTTAGCATTTTAATTATTTAAAAGGTCACCGGTGTGGGGGGAGAGCTATGCTAAAAGCTAGAGGAGGTTTTTGAAATCAAACAGAAAAGACAGAAACAAACTACAGGCAGACCTATAAAGGACAGCTGAAGTGGAGCAACTCACCTTACAGGAAAGTCTGCATGGAGACCACCTGACATACTCACTTGCCTGTGGCATTGAAGAACTACGTTGGATCTAACCATATCTACAGTCTCAGCATTCATGTGTCCTTATTTAATAGAATGTAGCTTGGTTTTATTTTATCTATCCATCTTCTGTGCCATTGATTTAATATCCAGTTACCTTTGCTGATTTTAGAAGCTGTATGGTAAAGCTGTTTTCTTTAAAAGAAAGATGACCCACGATTTTTACTTGTGGGATACCAAATAGAACTTTTAATTGGAAATCAGGAGTCAGTTCCAAAACCGAGATATTTTATGCTTCTAACTAACTAAATAAATAAATCTGTGACTAAAGGGGTTGGAAGCAGTACTGGCACAAGAAGGTTCAATAGCTGTAGAACTGAATTTCCATATTGCCATACAGTAGATGACATTCCTCCTCTGTAACTAGGCTGTCTGCAAGAATATGTCCGTATTTTATGACAAAAGTAGCACAGCCTGATATCCTGAAAGTTTATGTAGTGATTGAAAGGGTGTGCCAAAGACAGCACAAGTAAAGAAGTATTAGAAGCTCCCTTAAGCTACCAGATACAAGTGTGGCATTACAGATAACACAGTTTCAGGACAGTAGTTGAGTATGAATATCTGTGGGATTCCAGGATTGTCCTTTCTTAGCAATCCCTGGAAAAGAAGTTTGAAAGTTTGTTTGGTTTCCCCTTAAGACACAAGCATGGTTTTATTGGAAGAGATGCATAAAACTTAGGTATATTTTCCTGAAGTTTTGGTATCCCTGTGTTTTGGACAGTTCCAATACAAAGATTTAAGCAGTCAGTGTTCAGCCTGAGTGTTCAGTGCCCCTGCTTCAGGTCTGGCCCATCTAACTGCCACAGCTACTTGCTGTTTTCTTTCAAGGACATGATCCTGAAAAGGGCAATGGCTAGTGGAGAAATATTTCCCATAAGAATTAACATAATAGCAGGGAGGATGCATGGAGGGACTTGAAAACACACATTATTTAAATACACAGGGAGAGAATATATGACTCAGAGGATGGGAAAGCAAGAGCAGGGTCATTAGCTGGAGAAAACGCTGTCTTCTGAGCAGTTGGTTTTTCAGAGCAGATCATTGCTCGGAAAGATCTCAGCTACTTCACCCGTAAGACTGAACACACAGCGTAAAGCTTTCAGCATGAGCATTCTTGATGTCTCTAACTGCATTGTTGCATTTCCAGAGCTCTCATCATCTTCTTCAAATGAACCACAGGTAACCAAGGGTGAAGGACAGGGAAATGGAGTAAAGGATCTAAGGCAGAAATATGCACTGGCATAGGAAGCCTTGCTTATTTGCAAAGTACCAGCACAGAACGATGCCTGGATCTGACCCCTGCTGCCAACACACAGCTTTGCAATATAGGTTTGTGCCAGAAAAATATTCCCTTCACTAGCTTTGGGTTTTTAGCCTTAAAAAAGGAACGGGAACATTCAGGTCTGTGGTTGCTCCTGATTGTGTCCACAAGCCCATAACTGATTTTTCACAGGAAAAGCCGCCCATTCTGGTATTTGTGTCCTGAAATTTCTGTCAACACTTGAATTCCTGCTGCAGCACATACAACCAGTACTCCTCACGGGAAGAGAGGTTGGCTGTTGTCTAGAAGAGTTCAGAAATGGAATATGCTTCACCAAGGGGGATGCCGAGAGATGGAATGGCATGGAATAATTGCACATTGTTGTACTTCTGCAAAAGGCAATAAAAAGCAAGCATGCTCACCAAGGAACGTGCCTTGCAGACCTTCCACGTAACAGAGATAAGTGGGAAAAATTACAAAGCAAGAAAATTAATGACTGATCAATTAGCCTACACATTATTATCAAAATGAATTACTTAAACCTGAGTCCCACTCCATGCACCTGCTGCTGATAGCAGCTATTTCAGCTTGCTGACTCAGCTTGCTGAAGATCTGGGAGGTTCAGAGGTGCCTCTGGAGCTCTAAGCACCTGAGAGAGTGTGGGAGTGATGCTGGGAGCAGTGGGCTGTGTGGTAGCAGCAGAGCTGACCACAGCCAGCAGCTCTGGACATAGTGCTTGCTGCTCTGCCACCTGGCTTCCAAAACACAGCACGTCCCAGCCTGGCTTCCTTTTCTGACCATGAGCTAACTTTGTTGGTGCACTTCAGGGAAAATACTGTCTTGAGGCACTATTTTGGTTTCCAAATCCCCTTGAGAGGCAAATTAGGGACATTTGTTTTTTAATTTTGTTTCTAAGCAACACTTTTGTCCACAAAGCATGTGTGTACTTCACAGGCTCTCAGAAGGTCTGAGAGCTAAAAAAATATTTTTAGCCACATTATACACGAAATAAACTGAAATAAACCAGAGGTTTGTTTAACAACTACATGGGAAATTTAGGGGAGAAATCCACATCTTTCAGGATTGCTGCCCTAGCACAGAGCCCTTTCTTCTCAAAAGTTTGATCTGGCTGCATATCCTAATGATCCACATTTTGATGCCGTAAGAGCTGAAGCAATCAGTATAAAATCGAGATGCTATAAGTTTTGAGAGGATTTCTGTTCTTTGGGACTTCAGGGCCCTGCTTCTGGCTTAGCTGTGGACTGGCTCTGAACAGGGCTGGAAGAGTCTGTTTTCCCCCTTTATGAGTAACTGGGATTTCAGTGGCATTTTGCTGTTTAATAATGTTTTGAGTTCTACAGTTGAAATGTTATAAAGGGGTGGTACATTTGTCCAAAACTATTTTTTAAACTTGTGCTTTTAGCAGTTGAACATATTTAGGAAGTGTTTGGTTTTTTTTCTTACATTGTACTTAGAAACTTTTGCTGTAAAAGGCTTAGTACTTCGGAGAAAAGAAATTAAGACCACAAGTCTGTCTGCAGGGCTGAAACCACCAACACGAGCTGTCTGCTGTGCTAGGAGTCGGCTCCTTGTTTGTCCTGGCACATGGCTGCTTGTAAATTTGATAACAAAAGATGATACAGAGAAGCCTATAATTCTGGTTTGGACTATTTTTCACCTTTCCCCTCAGTCACAATAATTTTCTTTGACTAACAGAGCAGGCAATGACTCATCCAGTGCAAATGAATAATACACCGTGCTGTCAGCCTTTTGGTTTGTCTGCCAGACAGAAAAGTCAGCTTTTCTTTACCTTCAGCAAGTAAAGGAGCCTAAAAGGTTTTACATCTACAAAAATACACACACATTGTCTCCAGAGTAAGAGAGAAAGAAATATAGAGCAGTTTGCTGCTTTCCCCCAACCACCTTAATTTAATTTTCCTTATTTTTCAGCTGCTCCAGGAGAATTTTCTCTCTTCTTATTCACAAGACTCCAGGGTGCTCTCACATATAGCTGTGTGAATGATTCAGGCCAGTAAGAGAAATTAAATTTAAACATGGAAAACTAACCTTCTGGTAATATCTACCAAATGTAGTAGTGACTCTGTTTTGCTGATACTTCCTGCATACCATGAAGGGGTGGGGAAGGACTCTTCCTTCCCAGAGACTGTCACTAGTCTCAGTGGGAACCAATGTGGTCTTTCTTATTTGGCATTTCATGCAATAATCAAGATTTTAAGAAACTTCTTTATTTCGACTCCCCCAGTTTATTCCAAACTTTCACAAATCCTTAGCTGTGCAATCATAGTCAAAATTGAACCATTTCCACCAAGCATTTTTTATTTTGCCAAATTCTAGGGCTAGAAATGTGCCACAGCTCTCCCAGCCAGGTCTGTTCCTCGACGGTGCGGCTCTGCTCGTTCCAAAGCAGTGTGACACGAGTCCTGACACCTATTGCTCAGGATGGAACCATTGATAAAGGTGGTAATTTGTGGAAGAACTGATCGGAGGATACTGTAAGCCTGAAAACCCAAACTACCCCATCCATTCTAGTGCTGCTCTCAGAGCACAGAATTAAATTATGGGTGCACACTCCATCATTTCTAAATACAGTATTCATAACGGCTTGATGGCCCTGACATTTCTGCCTGTAAGCACTGCTGACATGGCCAGTCTGCAGCAATCTGTAACAGCAGAGGATTTTTGGCCTGTCTTCACTTCATAAACCTTTTGTTATATGCCACTTGTCACTAGAGTTCAATTAATTTAGCCTGGTGTAAGTTATGTGTGATTTGTTTTTCCTCCTGCTTCACTGGTAGCTGGAGTGCCTAGTACAGAAGGGTTACTTTCATCTCTGTCCCATAACTTCATAGCTGCTCATTTTAGAAAGAGTGGGGATATGTTAAGCTAACCATGGTGGCAGCTTTAGAGAGTTGTTGATTGGCTCAGATTTCATTTTTTTTTTGCAAGACAAGATCCATCACAAACTACTCTTAAAATAATCTTTAAGCACTCAAATTTACTGCAACATTGCTTAGCTTGTAGCCAGAAGAAGCTTACACTTCCACAGTTCTAATTTAATTTTGCCTTAACATGCTTATCCTTGTCTGGCTTTCTGAACTCCTAGCTGCTTCAAGTACAGAAATTTTTCTTCAGTGATGGACACATGTTAAGGTGGCCAATGAAAATGTTTCTAAAAAGAATACATAACAGTGCTGCTCCTGAGATGTATATTTATTTACTGGTGGAAGTCACTTGGGCAAAATAAGAATCTGCCTGAATTTTCTCCCAGGTACTTTCATTGCAAGTCCCTAATCCTGAACCTACCTTCAGGTATACAGAAAGTCCTGCTGGAGTCTGGCTCCTTTGAGACCTGTGTTTCCCATTCAATCTTGCAGAAAATCATTCATTTCTCTTATGTTGCTTTTTCATTCCCCTTTATCTGAAAACTCTGGATCAATTTTTGTTTCCTTGTGTCCCTCTATCCCACCCATAACTCCTTCCTTTAGCATTCTATAATTTAAAGCCTTCCCAATGACCTCAGATACGTACATCTTTTTATTGTTGTTGGGTAATTTAGGCTTTGAGAAAGATCTGAGTCTGCTCTCATCTAGCTGACTCACTTCAGATAAGTTATTATGTTGAAAGCCATCCTGAAGAAGTGTTTAACTGACCCTAACTTCAGCAAGTAAAGGAGACTGAAAGGTTTTACATCTACACATACACGCAAGAGGGAAAGAAATGTAAAGCAGTTTAACTAATGTTTCATGAATAGTTACTTAAGCAAACAAATGCTTGACCCTGTTGAAAGGATTTCTACTGAGGTTTCTGAAGTCAAATACTTCAAAGAAACATCGAATACCTGTGTATACATGTTATGTCACAGTCCTCAATTGTCTGGTGCTATGTGTAATATATAAACTGTATAATCCAAGGCCTCTGCTCTGCTCAATGAATAGGTAGATTTTGTTCAGGGAATTAGACAGGAACACCTACTGAAAGCAGCTCTTCTTTGTAAGATGCCTGCTGATGTATAGAAGAGGGTGGCATCTCTTGAGGGAGGACAGAACTGCAACAATATGATCATGTAGCTTTCAGTGCTCCCTTGGAGGGTCTACCAGAGGCTCCAGAGTGCTAAGGAGCAAATCACACCAAACTTCTCACAAGTCTCCAAAATCCAGAGCCCAAATTTTCTGTGCAGTCAGTGGAGAGGGCTGGTGATTGACAGCTCCAAAGCCAGATCTCTGAATGTATGAATAATTCTTGGTATGTGTTTCTCACTTCCCGGTTGCACAAACTTAGCCTCTGAGACTATTCCTGGCCCCAACTAAAAACTTTGGAGAGTTGTTGTCTGAATGCATAATGTGCTACATAATGCTAAATCCTGTGAATAATCAGACTTACACGTTTTAAATGTAACTTGAAATCAGCAGAGACAATTCCTCATCGGAACAATTCCACATCCACTGCCTTACCTCTCCTAGAGACTGCAGAGATTAAAACATTGCTACTCACATCTGATAGAAGTGAGCTCCACAGAAAAGCCTAGGCTGAAATACCCCATCTCTAATCAGAAGAAGTGAAGAGCACACCATAAATAAACGAGTCACAGGACCATATCCTGTGCAATACAAGAAAGGAATACTGTTTACGTGGTATGAGAGGGGCTGTGTGGCAGGAGTGTGCCACGGCACCAGCCTTCATGAGCTGAGTGAACGACGGGCAGGGGGCATTCTGATCGTAGAATCACAGAAACATAGAATCACAGAATCATGGAATCCATCATAGAATGGTAGGGGTTGGAAAGGACCTCTGGAGATCATCAAAGATACAGCATACAGCTATCTAATTACTGGATAATAATGAACAAAATAACAAAAATAACAGAATTTGGCTTTCATGGGCAGTCTGAATGCCATTATTTCCTGACTTTGAGAAGCTTGACTTTTCAGCCTTAATGTCCTGTTAACACATTTTTCATGTAACAACACAACAGGTTTTACACGGAAAAATGTGGTTAGATGTTTGTTTCATCATCGTGCAAAAGGTTCCTCTCCTTGACAGACTGTCGTACCGAGATGGCTTGCTTGCTTTGCACTTAATCATGCATGAAGCATAAACAAGGTGAAGGGTGTTTCATTTCAAAGTCTATGAATGGTAATCTTACTGGCTGTGGCTCTGGCCAACTACATTAGGATGTTAGGCAGTCTGTTAGTTCAAATGGCAGGCTTGTAAGTCCCAGGAGATAAATGCCCATATTTTTGTATCCTTGTGTTGGTCTGTGCCACGTGGACCTCTGTCACACTGGTTTTGGACGGATCAACAAATCAATGCATCTGTATTCATATTCACATCAATCATATTTTCTTTTATCAGCTAAGTCTCCAAATCCTTGTCTACACAAAACTCTCACTGGCATCATCAGGAGCTCTCAAGGCTTCAGGATTTGATAAAACAGTAACTGTTAAAAACAGGGAACGTTTCGATAAAACAAAATACAGCTCTATATTTAAACACAGAAGGTCTCCCAATACACTAGTAAGAAATGAACCTGGCCTGTATTTCTCCTATACTTCTGCAAAGTCTCTGCTGCTGGCAACCTCTGCTCATCTCGGCCCAACGTGTGCATGGAACTGGCATCACACATTCCTCTGGCTAAGAAGGCATGGCTGTGAATGCTACATTTCATATAACTATTTCTTCACAGAGTAAATAAGGAATATTTGTGTGTGTGTGTGTATACATATACGTACGATTGAGGAGGAAGGAGAAAGGAGAAATAGAAGGGTGGAGATGAAAACACAACCTCTTTTCTAATGTGCGATAGACTCCCACCGTGTAAGGTGGGTATACATCCACTACACTGAAACTCCTGCATCTTTACTGCCATTACTGGTTCTTCGTCTGCTATCACACAGCAACAGCAATGACAGGAGCAAGGCTTGCAGAGTTGATTACTATAAATGATCTTCCTCTTAAGTGGCAGAGTGTCTTACTTACCAGAATTACGTTCACCGGAAAATGTTACTCTTACGATGTTCACTCATCTGTCCCCTTTATGATAGCAGGAAGATGCACCTAAAAACAGTTTGAAAGGAAGATTATTAATAACAAATGCATTCCATTTGTGCCACAGCCGGCTGCCCCTGGCATTGGGAAGAAATGTTGGCAGGGAACCAGCAGGTACTTGGGCAACCTAAAGAAGCAGAGTACGTTTCAAGCAATTGGTGTCAGATGTCACAGAGCTGTTGTCACTGAAATTGCTGATATTCTGGTTAAAATGGCACCTAAAATAACAGAAAGAAAGCTTTTTCGATTTTCTTATTTAAGTTACTAAGATTTTCGAAGTCACAGTATCACGAGAACTGCAGTAGGTCATTCTTACCCAGTACCAGAAGAAGGAAGGAGAGGAGGAAGAGGGAAGAAAGTTGGAATTTAAGAAGTGAGTTGCATTTTTCTGATCTAAGCGCTGATGACCAATTTCCCTCATCATCAGAGGGGGAACATGCAGTAGCTGTTCAGCAGCACTAATAATCTTTCCCTCTCACTTTAGACTACATTTAAAAATGTGATATGTACTTTTGACCGCCGGGACCAGCGGTCGAGGAGCTGGAAGTGCTGCAGCGACATGACCACACACTTGACTGGTTGAAGACCACTCGGCGGGATCAGCTGCTTCGGGCCCGGCCCGCGGCCGGTGTCGGTGTCTCGGGCTCTCGGGACGTTTCCCTTTCGCCCGGCGAGCGGCGGGCCCGGCCCGCACCCGGCAGCGCTGGCGGCGGAGAGAGCGGGGCAGGGGCGGGGGCGTCGCCAGAGCAGCGGCTGCCGCCGCCCCGCCCAGAGCACGAGACCGTCTGGAGCCAGGTGCGGGGCAGCTCGCGCGGCCCAGGGGCCATCAGGGCGGGCGGCGGCGGGTGGCGGAGGCGGGAGGCGC
>WUAM01000143.1:9103229-9139594 GCA_024336885.1 Actenoides hombroni | reverse complement strand
TTTTACTGTGAGAGTGGTGAGGCCTTGGAACAGGCTGCCCAGGGAGGGGGTGGAATCACCATCCCTGGAGGGGTTCAAAAAATGTGTAGATGTGACACTTCAGGACATGGTTTAGTGGTCCTGATAATATTTAGTAGGCAGTTGGATGTGATGATCTTGAAAATCATTTCCAACCTTAAGGATTCAATGATTCTATGATTCCAAGCTCCTGGTGATGGATTTTCCTAAGGCTTCCACCTCTCTAGACTTTAAAACGTCCTCCTGAGTAGGATACATGCCCAGCCTCACCCTCACTCAGTCCTTGCAGTCAGGAAGGAAAGAAGATCTCGCAGTCAGGCGATAGAAGGGACCTTGGATGTCTCCTTGAGAAGACTCAGATGCGTATGACCATTGATTTCTTACTGGTGTTGGCTCCCTGGCCCTGCTGGCAGCACAGACAGAGGCAACGGCCACGTTCCCTCCATCGTCTGGCATAGCCAAGCCTGAGATAACCCGAGTGAGAAGCCAAGTACCTGCCACCCTATGAAGACAGGGCTGTTAGGTATTAGCTGTAAATCAAAGGCGAGACTTGGCCGGTGGGACAGCCTTTATCCCCAGCGAGCCTGTGGAATTGCTTTGGAGCCTGCTGAGATATTTGGAGGAAGGCCCCAGTGCTTTGACTGGGGAGGAAGATTTCACCCGAGTGAGAGCGAAGAGGAACGAGGGATGGCTAATCCTTTATCGAAGCTTTCCCCCAAATAGGGATTAGGCTGTGTTTGATTATCAGGGGCCCTTTCAGAGGCAAATAACTCAAGCAGATGTTTATTCTGAGCACTGTTTGCACTGGCCCCCCTAATATCTGGTGCTTCAGCCACTCGTGCAACGCCAAAGCGCTGGCTTTGGCTGGGGAATCCGATGAGGCCGGGGAAAGGAGGTGGTGTAATTGGAGCTCTAACCCTTCTGCTGAGTTTGGGAGTTTTTGGGGACTCAGCGAATCCCTAAGGGACTGAGCCAGCACCAGCCTTGTAAAGCCATCCTCTCCGGGAGGGTTTGGATGTGTTAATTATTTATTTGATAGGCTTAATCCTAGAGAAGGCAAACGCCTGCCAGAACCCTCCTGTAAATCAGGCCCATTCTTTTGCACATCCTTCCTGTTCCAGTGGTGGATGTGACACTTGGCCACGGTGTCACGGCTGCAGTTGAACACTCTGGTGCCACTGCCTCTGGTCTCCCCAGCTGGCTCCCTGCTGCACAGCAGCCCAAGATGGAGAGGCAGCTGGTGGGACTCAGGAGGACGTTTATGCGCTGGGAGCTGCCAATCATTCTTACATGAAGATATTTTGGCTATGTAGAGCACCTTATAAACCTGTGTTTAGCTGCTTTCCCGAGACAGAGGGGTGCTGTGTAATATTCCCACTTTTGCAGGTGGGAACATGGTGTGGGATGATGAACTGATTGACTCCAGTCCAGCTTCTCAAGCACAAGGTCCCCCTTCTCTTCTGAGTTACCTAGAGACTGTGCCATGAATTTCTGGGTTAAATTTTGACTGCTTGGGATCATAGAATGTTAGGAGTTGGAAGGGACCTCTAGAGATCAAGCCCAACCTCCCTGCCAAAGCAGGATCACCCAGGGCATGTCACACAGGAACTCATCCAGATGGATTTTGAAAGTCTCCAGAGAAGGAGACTCCACAACCTCTCTGGGCAGCCTGGTCCAGGCTCCATCACCCTCACAGTAAAGAAGTTCTTCTTCATGTTGAGGTGGAACTTCCCTTGTTCTGGTTTGTGTCTGTTGCCCCTCGTCCTATCACAAGACACCACTGAAAAGAGACTGACCCCTTCTATTTGACACCCACCCTTCAGATATTTGTGAATCTTATTAATAAGATTCCCTCTCAATCATCTCTTCTCCAGACTAAACAGCCACAGCTCTCTCAGCCTTTCCTCATAAGAGAGGTGTTCTGGTCCCTTCATCATCCGCATAGCCTCCGTTGGACTCTCTCTAGTTTCCCTGTCCCTCTCTGACCAGGCTGAGCAGCACATGTGCTCCCTGAGATGTCCCCTGTTTCTAGTCTAGCTGCTACCATCTGGGCACTGTGAAAAAACACTGCACAGGCTAAGCCAGGTGGGTCTTGCACCACTTCCAATGAAACACCTCTAAATGTGAAGCCCAGTGAAGTATACAATTCCTTCTTCATTAAGCTTGAATGGATGCATATAGCCTTGGGCCATACCCTAAAGTCTTGTAATAGCAAAATCCTCTTTGAAGTTGTGCAGCAGCAATTTACACTGTCAGCAGTATTCATGGATTTTTAGTCAATCTTTCCTCAGGCCCTGGCTTGAATGAGAGCTTGCTTGAAGAAAGATCTGAATGTGGTTTTCGCTGATTAAATGAGAGGTCATTATTACTGAGAGTGAGAAAGTGAGCAGTTCTCACTGGGCTGGCTTTGTTAGAACTTACACAGCCGTTGCCTCTCTACATGTTTGTATTTATATTTGTAAAAATAAGCATTTGTTGGACTCTTACTCTATAGCAAAGAGAAGACACAAAGCAAGACTCCATGATGGTTAGAGCACTGCTAGTTTTCATGTCAGGATCTTCCTGGGTGCTGAGGAAAACTATTATGGAACCAGTTTTTCTTACCCTTGAAAACTGCACCTTATGTTCCAGTCAAGATCAGGGACTTGTTGATAAAAGGGAGACCAAAGTGGACACGTTGGTGAACAATGTGACCATTCTGCTTTCTTTTAACCTCATCATTGCTTTGGGTGTCTTTCTGTCCCACTTTTCTCTTGATTGGTTGATGGCATAGAAGATACACTTCAGACTATAACTTGATATCATTCTTGTCAGGACCTTACAGTAAATTTATTGCATGGTTTTTGTGTGTCCTGTAAAAAAAAAAAAAAAAAAGCAGTAACAAAATGTTTTCAATGTATCATTAATTCAGTTTATTATAACCATAAAATGTATTGACTAGGAGTAGCATTAGGGCTATGTTTTTCAACCCATTTTTCTTGCTACCACAATAATGCTTCAGCAAAATTACTCTTTTTTCTCCTTCATGCTGCATACTTCCTGCACACTCATTCTTCTGCTAACATAAGGGAGGAGGTTATGATGCTGAAAGCAAAACCTACACCCTCTGATTTTTCATACTGGAAGGGTTGTACGATTTAGTTGCTGTCTTCATTGGTGTAACTGAAAAAAGATTAAAAATGGGCAAGTTGTTAGCAAAGGGCAAAAGCAAGAACTATCCATAAATCAAGAAAGGCTTGAGGACCTTTAAATTATTTAGTTTTAATTATGATAGTTAATGATAATTTAATGTAGCCTAGAATAAATGAATTGATTATTATTGATTTTTGTGATGACTTCAGAACAGAGAACTCTCACCCTGGCTTAGCCAACTGACTGATAAACTGACTATATTTTTAAACATTAGCCTGGAAGTAAAAGATAAGAAAGGACATTCTTTGTCCCTTCATCAAGCAAGCTGTCAGTCAAAGCTGCAGAAATATAGTTAAGGAGTTTAAGAACTGAAGGAACATAAGTTCAAGACCCAGGAGGGGAAACACAAGACTAGACAATATGCCAATTAATGGAATTAAACCAAAAAGATTTAAAAGGGGTTTCCCTCAGGACACAGCATGAAGGAAAAGACAACAGTTAATTCAATAAGGACAAAAGCATAAATGAGCTAACTCTGAAAGGATCAGAATATTTACAGATGATGGTATCTGAAGAATTAAGGAACACTAGCTTGCAATTACTGTGAATTTATTATGCCCCAGTAACATGTTCTAATTTGGTCTTGTCTATCCTCTGAACAAATAAGCACATCCTTAAATTCCAGAGCAAAAGAAATAATCCCTTTCTAGTTGCAGTCAGACTATGAAACCGATTATGATCAGCAAAAATTCAAAGACTATAACAAACAAAGGCAACTTCATTGAAGTTTCCTGTCCATCATTTGTATCAGCATTTGCAGGCTTCACAGCAGTTTAAGGTTTATATTAGCAACGTTGTGTTCATGAAGTCCATCAATAATACATGTTCTTACACTCCCCTGCCCACACAGTGCATGGCAGAGAAGGATAAGATGGAGAGAGTAGCACAGAAAATGCCTTTTCACATGCTAGACTCCAGCAGGTGTGAGTGTGAAGGTGTGTGTATAGACAGGAGCTGTTCCTTGTGCTGGACTTACTGCTGAGGAAGCAAGGACATCTACCAGGAAGGAGATCTTGCCACCCAACAAGACTTGCCTTTTAGAGGAGTTTCACTAACTCTGCAAGGAGCATCACTGGTTGTAATAAATGTCTGAGACTCACAAATCACATTTTACCCTACACATTGTGGAGATATTTTAAACTAGAAAATAGGAGATAATAAAAGGAAAGTCAGAGACAATAAAAAGAAGGTAGGAAAAAGTTTTAGTGTCTCTGTGTCTGAGATTCAAAGGGCTTCAAATATTTCAGCTTTATAGAACTATACATTCAGAAATCTGCATGAGCCAGCATCCTTCCCAAGATGAAAACTGACACAGGTATTCTGAAGGTCCCACAGTGAGCAGGCACATCTCTCGGTGAGCGACACAACTCTCAGTTGAAAGGGAGATGGTCCTCAGTGGCCCCTCCAGGGCAGAGGACTCTGCTGTCAGTGAGCCTCACTCTCCTCTCACTCCTTTTGAAAGGGGACAATTTTACCCCTTTTTCGTTCTGGCTTCCCACTCTATCCTGTGTCAGGCTGGTCCAAAGCAAGTCAGAACTCTCAGTTACTCATCATCGTGCTGCTAATTGCTCATCTGTATGTCTTTAACAGTGTTGCTCACTTCCTATAGGAGGGAAAGTGTTAGTGAGCTGAACTGGCAGCTCCATTGAAACCTCAGCATCCCATTTTGGAAGACAGGACTGGGGAATTCAGTAGTACAGAGGTGGCTTTCTGCTTTCTACTGCCACAGCCTCATCCCAGCTACTAGCAAGGACTGGGGGACCATCATCAGGGGGTCTCCAGGCCTGCCTTCTCTTTGTTTGGTGAGCTCCTGTTGTTACTCTGTTTCCAGGTTTGCAGTACAGATCTTTCCCCTTTTCTTGCTGTAATGCAGCTTGTTTTGTATCCAGTATTTGAGGAAAAGGCAGGAAAATGCAAGCTTCCTCTTCCAGGAAGTTAACAAATCCAAATATGCTAGCATAGCCAATCCAGACAAGTGTGTTCCCCCATGCTGTTGGGATCAGTTCATTACCATGACATTTCCAGGACCAGGGGAGAATTTCCCCAGCAGTAATTAAGCTGTCCCTCTCTGTACAGGGACAAGCAAAGAAGAGATCACACCAGCTTAGGAAACCCTGTGCTGTCCCAGGCAGGTACTCTGCCCTCACATTAGGTATTTCTCTGTTCTAACGACTACACTTCTACAACTTCCCCAAAAAGAATTGCAAAGGCATTACTCTGTGTTGTGAACTAATCATTGGCCAAATTAGTTCCAGTAAATCAGATCCCTGCTGAGTCACATTCAGAGCAGTGTGGGTGGATGGTAGAAGAAGGAAACAAGAAATATTGGCATTCATCAATTTTAAAAAGAGCAAATTGATATTTTTTTTATTTGATTAAACAAAAATCACTCCCTCACTGGAACACGGTGTGCTGCTTTTTGCCTGGAGCAAATGTTTGTGACTGAGGTATAAAATAGAACTTTGTGACATCTCATAGCACTGCACATGCACTCACAGACACACACACAGACACAGAAGCCACTTTCTGTCCAATTGCTTTAAGTCAGATTAAATCTCTGTTGTCTCAGCTGTTAGTGGATGTCTTGGGAGGCATCAGGTTTGAAAAAGTCCTTCATCTAGTGCTATCTTGTGTCAGCTTGTTATGATGATGTGTGGTATGCTTTTATTATGCCCTCCATGGCACCCATCAGTACTTCAGGTAACAGCACAGGGAGCCAAAGCCAGAGTAGTCGTGTCCAGAGGAGATATTTTAATAGCAATTCTAAAAGTAGAAGTGGTTCTTTGTTTTATCAGAAGATTCAAACAAGTGCTGAACATTATCTTAGCTGTGTATCTTTGTAGGCAATGCTAACTGAAAGGACTCAATAATCACCAGTGCCATTCTGCAGAGACATGAATGACGTAAGTGCCATCAAGAATTCACTTTGTTTGGTTTTCCCTTTTACATCACCTATGGAGAAAGGGAAGACTTACTGCTTTGATTGTTTTTTCCTACTGCGTACTGTGCAGCACATGATGGTTACGTGGAGCAGTGCCAGCTTCTGGTTCTGCACATTGCAAATGTTGCAGAAGAGTGGGCCATCAGTTCTCTTGGTCAGTGTTGCAGAACCAGTTTTCTTTTCCTATTGTGGGAAGCACTCGCTGCTGTGCCCCAACACAAGCTCTTTTGCCTGCACTGTGTGATAATGAATGTAGGCACTAAAGTATGATCTTAATAAGCAAAACCAGCAGAATAGTAAGTCAGAGATGGTGCTGACTGTGGTCTCTGTATAGATTGTGAATTGCCTCTGAGGCTGTTGTGTATTTAAAAATCTATGCTGTAAAGTCATGGAAGGTGGAGATTGTGTCCTGAAAGCCCCAAAGTTCAGCTTGTACTCAGCACTTAGTTATTGTTATTAGCATAGCCAATCCAGACAAGTGTGTAGATGTGAGGGGCTGGAAATCCCATGCTGTTGGGATCAGTTCATTACCATGACATTTCCAGGACCAGGGGAGAATTTCCCCAGCAGTAATTAAGCTGTCCCTCTCTGTACAGGGACAAGCAAAGAAGAGATCACACCAGCTTAGGAAACCCTGTGGTGTCCCAGGCAGGTACTCTGCCCTCACATTAGGTATTTCTCTGTTCTAACAACATCCCTTCCATTAACTGGAGTCCTTCCTCCTGCTCACCAAAGGTAGTGATCAATGTTCTCCAAAATACAATGGCTGGTGTTCAAGAAACCTAAGAAATGGGACCTAGCATGAGCAGTGCCCGTGAAAAAGTGTGTCCTGGCATCTTTTTGCTTCAATTGCTACCACAAGGAACCTGAGGTAGGAGGGCAGTTCTAGTATCCATGCTTAGGGGACACCAGTTAAATGGCTTATCCATTTTGCTGAGGTCAGGAAGTGATGGTCTTTTGCATACTGGACTGGTTTTCTGGTTGTTCTAGGTTACTAAATAGAGTGACTTTCCTAACTGAGCGTTTAAGCCTTCAGATCATTACCAGTTGCAAACTTCATTCTCAATTCTGTACCAATTTCTGTTAGAATAACTCACAAGTCTAAAACCCTTGGTATGGTAAAAAGCAAACCAAGTTCAACATATAAAATGTTCTGCGAGCATTGTCCCAACTGCAGATTAGTTCTGGTTCATGAAGGGCTCTCTGGAATAACAGCTGAATTACAGATCTTTGTAAGTAGGAGAGCGATCAGCACCTGCTCAGAGGCCTAGCACTTGCCAGTGGAGTCTTTCTGCTCTACAAATACCAGTGCACACTCATAAACGCATCGTCTCCCCTTCCTGTTGACAAAGGCAATGAGAAAATGCAAAGCAGTGAGTTTTCATCAGTCACTTGCATTTCGACGTCGGTTGCCAAACGCCCGTCAGTCAGCTCTGGGGCAAGGGCAGGAGAGAGAAGCCGTCTGGCAGATGGGGCAGCAGATGGGGGAGAGTGGGAGAGGAGCCACCCACCCCACCGAACTGCAGGCAGCAGCCGCAGCAGGATTGCTGCCTTCAGGAGGCAGAGTGCTTTGCTGTGCTTTTTAGGGTTTGATTTTTTTTACAGATACGGGCCCCATCATCACCACCACTGCTTGGTCCACGTTTTTTTCATACTGGGTTTCCCCGGGTGTCCTTTGGTACGTGGTAACTGAAGGCATTGCTTTCAGGTTTTGTTACAGGCGACCAGGAAGAAACAGGACTTGTTGGAGTCAGGACTTTGAAAAGATCTCATTGCCCACACTAAAATGGTCTCTCATCTGTCAGGCTTAGCCCTCAAAACCATTTTTCCAATTAGCAATTTTTTTGGACTTCAGTGGACACTACCACTGAGGGATAGCAGACAAGCTGCAAGACAAAATAGTGAAGAAATTGAACACAAGCCCTTAAAAATCTGTCCACTACATTTGTTCCTGTGTGCAAACACTCCACTGGAAGATCGTAGCTCCCTTCGATGTTCGATCCCAGAAGCTCTTTGTGAAGCTTGTCTATCCCTTGTGGTCACAAGTAGCAGTCTCACCCACTCGGCTGTCTGTTCTCTGCACGGCCGAGTTTGTCACACAATTCAGTCTTCCAGTGTAAAATAGCATTGCTTGTGAAGGTTTTTTTTCAAGGTGTAGTTGTGTGTAACAGCTTTAAAGTGTTTTCTCAGCACTTGTGGTTAATAGAATCTGATCACAGCAATTTGTAAAGATCAAATCAAACTCAGAAGAGAGTGTCAACACAGCAATGTTCTAAAATGGGCATCTATACTCAGCAAGGCTCGGGGAGGGAATTACTTTGTGAGTATTTGGGGGTGCGGAGTGTGGGGTGTTCATCTGCTTTTCCAATGTCAGCTCCAGTTTATTTTGTAGCCAGACTCCTAAACCATAGAAAACGTTCCAGAAGGAACCTCAGAAGGTCTTAATCTCCAGCTCTTCATTTCAAAGACTAAACTGCTGCAGATGGATGTTCATCTGCCCTGCTCTTAAGATACTCCAAGTGATTCTGCAACCTACAATCTGTTCTGGTCCTCATATTCCTTTAGACCCTTACTTCCTAATTAGAATGTATTTCCTACTGTCTAAACTAAATCTCTTCAATTAAATGGCTGCAATTAAATTGCTGCAAGTTAAGCTTATTACTTCTTATCCTACCCACAGCAGACTCAGAGGACAGTTATTACCTTTGTCTTCTGTTATGCATCTGTTGTGGTTTAACCCCTGTTGGCAACTAAGCACCACACAGCCTCTTGCTCACTGCCCAACACCCCCCCAGTGGGATGGGGGAGAGAATGAGAAAAAAAAGTAAAACTCGTGGGTTGAGATAAAGACAGTTTAATAGGACAGAAAAGGAAGGGAAATAAAAGTAATAATAATAATAATAATAATAATGATGATAGTAATAATAGAACATACAAAGCAAGTGATGTACAATACAGTTGCTCCCCACTTGCTGATCAATGCCAGCTAATCTCTGAGCCATATGATATATGGGCATGATGTCATATGGTATGGAATAGCCCTTTGTCCAGTTTGGGTCAGCTGATGGTCAAAGGCACCAAAGCCAATACCTTCTTGAACTACACTGTTCACTGCTCAAGTTTGCCATGTGTTATCTGTCAAAGCCCATTAGAAACATGGTTTAATACCTCACTGAACTACATTTGAAGTTATAACAGAGCAGAAACTTCTAGAACATCTTTCCCTTTCTAGACTTCTGTTGTTTCTTACTTCTGCTTGTCAGAAAAAGAGCCTGGGAACTCCCCAAGCTTGCATGCAGTATTTATATGATTTTGCTCTCAGCCCAAGGCTGGACCATAAAATGAAAGACCAAAAGCAAGAAACGACGTCTTGAATGTCTGAATGGCCATGTTGAACATAGGGCTTTCAGTTTGTTTTCCTTTCCACACTGGTGCAGCTCTCTCTCTTTATTCTGTAGAACAAAAACCCGTGCGTGCGTCCACATGTATAATTGTATAAAATTATACATAATTACCATGTTAGTATTTCCTGGTAATCAGCAGCCTGAAATGACCATCTTCTTTCCCTCTCCCTGATTTTCCTTCTCAAATGCTAAATGTTTGTTGAAATAAGGGTAAGAATAACTTGATTTTCTGTATTATTGCTGCTCCATTAATACTGACGTTGATGTTCTCCATTTATTACTTTCTTACCGCATTTTCCTTTTAAGAGTTCACATCATAAGACTTCATACAAAGGCACAAGGACAAATAAATATTTGTAGTGCTTTCCTGAGTGAGCTTTATGATAGCATTTTTGAATGACCTTTTCTGTTAAACAAAAATCATTCTAGCACCACATCTTATTTATTACAGCCATAAATTCAGATACCAGAATTTATTATTTTTTTCCATAAATTTTTTCACGATTACAAATATTTCTATTTGGATATGAAATAAACCCCTCCCTTTTTGTTGTTATAGCACCATCCTACACTGGAACACACAGCACTGGAGTACACAGTGCTATGTGGTTGATGCTGTAGCTGCAGGCTGGTTAGGAGTACCTCAGAGGTCTATGGAACTGTTACCTCTCCTGTTGAGTATCTTTATCAGTGACCTGGAGACGAGGCAGAGTGCACTCTCACCAGGTCTGCAGGTGACACCAAAGTGGGGAGTGCAGTCGGTGTGCTCGTGGGCAGAGTTGCCTTTCAGAAGGACCTGGACAGGTGGGAGGAATGGACCGACAGGGCAACTCAACAAGGACAAATGCAAAGTCCTGGACTTCAGACAGACTGTCCCCCTGCAACAGTGTGGACTGGGGGTTGATCAGCTGGGAAGCAGATCTGCTGAACAGGATGCAGAGGTGCTGGTGGGCAGTGGGATAAACAGGATCCAGCAGTGTGCCCTGGCAGCAAGGCAGGCTAGCAGCATCCCAGGCTCTGCTAAGCGGAACGTAGCAAGGGCATTACAAAAGTGATTGTTTAATTGATGCTTAGTTAGACTGTATCAGGAACACTGCAACCAATATTGGGCCTCCCATGAAAGGAAGGTTGCTTATTAGCAAAGCAAATTCAAGCCACTGCGATGCTTAGGGATTAGAGAACTTGACCTCTGAAGAGAGGCTAAGGGATCATGTCTTGTTCATGTGAAGGTGGCTTTGGGGGCATCTAGCAATGTCCCCCAGTATGTGTGGGGAAGCTATAAAAATAGCAGGTGCACCATGGGAGGCTGAGAGACAATGGACATAAATTAAAATCAGAGGAATTGAGTGTTGATTGAAGTTGAGCACAGTCAGGCAATAAAATAGGCTGCCCAGGGAGGCTGTACAGTCTACATCTTTGCAAGTTTTCGAGATCCGCCAGACTAAAGCCCTGAGCAGTCTGATCTGACCTCACAACTAGTACTGCTTTGAGTAGAGATCTCCCAGGGCCTTTCCAAACTCCAGGATTAACTATTTCTAAGACATTCCCACACTGAGCCCTGCATCATCTTCCAAGCAAGGTGGAAGGTATGTTTTGAAGTGATGTTTCAGGTGACTGAAACAGGTCAGTGTGTGACAGTGTGCCGTAACAATAATATTTAGAATATTGAATGTGTATCAACACTTTCAGAAATGGTAGCAAATATAAATGCAACTCAAGACCTTAGTATAGAAGTTGTTCTTTATCAATAAGATGTCTTGAGCTCCTCCTGATGGGAGGAGTTCACTCATTCCCACTTTACCTATCCCCATCTCTGCTGTGCTGGGCTCAATTGTTTGCTCCACCAAACAGTAAGACAGCAAAGAACATATCCAGCTGAAAAGCAGCCTGCATGAGAGGGGTAAGAGGGGATTTTACCCAAATCTAATCAGATACATAGACCCACGGACTGGCTTAGTGTCCAGAATACAATAGTGAGAAACATTTACTCTATTTCTAGATCTTGTGTACGATACTTGTTTAAATAGGTGGTGCTTATGAAAGGTTTAAGGTAGGGCAGGTTTAAGGTACTCAGACAATTTGTCATTAGTGATGTGGATTGACATGCTATGAGAGAACAAAAAGATTAGCCCGAGAGAGTTAGTGTAAAGGTGTCAGACTACCAGCTGAAACTGTCACTTTCAAATATGATTCATGGCCCAAACAGTTTTAATTCCAAGAGGGTTAAGAGATAAAACTGTCTCACCCATCAAAGGGTCTGCTTTGCAGGAGGAACTGTGTGTTATCTCGAGATGAATTTGAGAGTACATGCTCAGATTCAATGCATTTGCAAATAACGTTTAAAATAACGGGAGCAGTGAAATATAAAGTTTGCTGATGCTAAGAAGTTATTCAGTGTAACAGGGAGAGAAGGTATTGAGGGAGTGTCCACATTAGCATTTGATTTTTCATTTGGAATTTGCTTTCAAAGCAAATTTTATGAATCTCAATTGCTGCACTTTATTTTGCATTGTCAAAAAGTCTTTCACTGCACAATCTAGATTGCAGTTCAGGAGAAACTAAGCTGGAAGATATATTCTGACTACTAAATACTTTTCAGTCTGTGCACCCAGGCTAGTCCCAATTAACCTCCCACAATGACACTCCTGAAATGCACACACTGTGAATGCTGGATTTTTAACATCAACTCGTTCACTATAAAATTGGGTCACTTTAAAATCTGGTTTTACTAAGCTTTGCCACTGTACACAACAACAAAATGGAGCTGAAATTCAGTTTATATAAACATAAAGCAATGCACCTGGAGGGATGGCAGCGGGAGCCACTCCAGCGTTATGTCTAAAAACTCTCAGCAGGGTCTTGGGAACAAATTAGATACATGAAAAAAACAGGTAAATGGTTCTCATATCCCAAAAGGGATAAAGGTGAAGAATGATTGAACGGCCTAGGAAAACAAATGAAAGAAACCCCCAACATCCTGACATGGATGACATGGAAAAGATAGGGGTTGATTTTTACCCATCATCCCTGCACTAGTGGGTGTCACGTAGGTACAAATTCTTTTTCCTTCTCTTGGTATCTGCTTGCACTCCCTACTAGGACCAGACTGCTAACCTGTTTGGACCCACAAGCTGAAACAGAAAAGGTAGAAAAGACAGGTGGAACTGAAGGGAAGCATGGACCTAAGAAAACTCCAAATCACTGTATTTTAGCCTTCATTTGAAAAATCTTTTCTTCCACAATGAAAATCTCCTTCTGACCTCTCAGCAAGGTCAGGTACAGAGTAAGACTGCAGTAAGAATCTCAATGACTTACTCTGTATTTGTCATCTTCAACATAACATGTTTTATTTAGTGGGCTTTTGAAACTAGGTATTCTTGCTTGATTGCTGTGAATCAGCAAAAGAAAAGGTAAATTTAAGGCAGTAAACCTTTCAGAGCAATGTTTCCCAACCTGTATTCCAAGTCCAAGAAAGCCTGCTGTTAGCAGAGGCTTAAATCACTGCATAGGAATGTTCTTACCTTCACTGGAATGCTTTTAGGGTATGTTGGTTTGAAAATTACTCTCTGAGAGGTTGAAAGGGACACCGGTTTCTTTTCATTTGGGGTGCCTGAGTGCAACTGTTGAGTACTAGCCAGCTTCAAGAATAGCTGTCGGTCTATCAGACTGAACTCAGAGCTGGAGGTGATCAGAAAACAAGAGCTATCTGTGTAACCTAAAGAGTGACAGAATGACATTTAAAGACACTTCCCTCTGAGCAAAGCAGAGTCCCTTCCTAAGTGCTATTCTGGACATGCTGGCAGGATTTGACTTGAGGGGGGTGTCAGACAGGGAATGTAAAGATAATAGAATTAGTGTAATTGGAAGGTGCAGTTTGCAGGAAGCAAAGGATTGAGCTCTTTGTTTGCCGTTCGGTTTATGGTGGCTGAGAGCAGCTGTTCTTTGCAGGGTTCTGTGCTACATTCTTCTTTCTGCTGCTTCCTGCAGTTTTGAGTATTTACTTCCTGGCCTTGGAATTAACGTGCCATCTGAGGCATGGCAGCTCTTATGAGTGGAGCACCTCAAAATACTGCTGTAGCATAGATAAAATTCTCTTGGTTCAGACCATCCTGATGGGAGATAATCGAACTTAATAGTTACCCTAGGGAGGAGTTTGGCCCATTAAGCCTATCAAGACCTTATGGTCCATCGAACACGGCCTTATAAACCCAAAAGATAAAAATCCACCTATCTTTTATCTTCCTGTTTTAAATCTCATAATATAGGTAGCTGTCATTTTCCAGCTACCTATTCAGTTGATTTATGCTGCTTGTATTGATGACTTTAGCACTTTGTTCCTTTTGTGTGAGGAATTGGCCTGAAGTATTTCTTGTCTACTCACTGCTTTAACAACTTCAGTGCAGTAGATAAAGTACTTGCAAGGGCTTTGAAGAGAATCTGGCATTTTGTTTGCTTCCATCTGAATGTCATGACTTGGGCTGCACTTTTACATCAGCTTCAATGGCCTTGACACCTCATACGTGGCCATGGTCAGAGGGATTCAGTGGGGTCCTGAATGGACAAGTTGGGACTCTGGTCTCTTGTGAAGCAGAGCCATGGCAGAATGAACTCTACTGCAGTGATCACAAGAGTATTGACAATGTGACAGGAATGATTCTAGGCTGACAACTTTATAACTGGAAACAGGTGATTATATGTACCTGGTGAAACAGAATAAAATAAGTGGGCTGAGAATGTTCTCGGTCCTTCTTATTTAATCTTTCTCAAATGCTCCTGGTGTCCTAAATCCAGAAAAACTGTCATGTTATAAAATGGAGGACTGGTTGCACACATCAAAATGGAAATTTAGGAGCCACAGTATACAGAGTACTTGTACAGGCACGTGTGATGTTCAGAGAAGTACTGGGATGGCAACTGCTATATATTGGCTCATTTCAACAGCAAGTGACTATCCAACCGACACTGTAGAGAATTAGCTCGAGCTCGTTGTTCTATTCAGTCCTGCAACAACAGACTTCACTGAGAACCTGCTCTTGTGTGAAAGCTAAAGGCTGAGCTGTGTGGAGGTATTTTGTAGCAGGAGGTGGCCTAAGGTCTGACTGATGGCCTCCTGTCTTCATCACATCTGCTCTGTAAATTCTAATGGTCAATAAATCAGTTACCTGCTAGATATGACTTTAAACTATATCATGGCCCCACAGCAAGGACATTGGGGTAGCCTGCTTTTTCCACCCTCAGAGAAATCTGCAGAGAAACAGGTACCAAGTAAAAGCTGCAAGGGGCCCTGAGCTTGCTGTCACAGCACAGCAAGGGCCAGTAGCTCTTGTGAGGTTGGTCACAGCCAGGGTCTGCCTACCTGCTGCCCAGCACAGGCTGAGAGCTGGCACCAGTGCCCTGAGTTGGATGCTCTCGGGGCCTTCATAATAGTAGTCTTGTCATAATAGTGTCAGTTATTTGAGGAGCTATTTTGCTCCTGCCCACCCAAACTTGGGTATTGCGGTAGCACAAAGAGATCAGACACATAAAAAGCTCTCTCTCTGCAGTGGGGCATAAAACCAAAAAGATTGAGCTGATGGCCCAACAATAAAGCTCATATTGCTCAGTTTTCTGCTGGAAGCTGGTGCATAAGAAAAACATCTTACTATGTAAAAGCAGTCTTTTTGTTAAGGTTGGTAACGACTCCAAATTGATATCTGGCTAAATAGTTGTATGAAATCATGGCAAGAATGTGTGCTTCCATTATGAGAAATGAATATTGATGCCTGTAGTATATTGAGACAAATTGAGCACTAATGATTTCCTAATAAAGTAATTTGTTCATAGATCACAAGGGGATACAAGCAAGAAATTTTTAATGGTAGGGCCAAGGTAATTATTTTTCAGCATCTAATTACACCTATACAACTGATCTGGGCTACATTTGCTCAACTAAATGATGATATAGAATGCCCCGCTGAGGTTCACATTCATCATTAAAAGCCAGTTCTCGGCCCTTGACAAGAGGGTAGAGCAGCTCCTTAGAGATAATTTAATATAATTAGGGGATATTATGTTTACTATCTGCACACTGTGCTTGCTTTAGGTTAAATCTAACAACTAGAGAAGTAGGGGGACATTCTTCCCAAAATTAGCTTTGTCATCTCAAATCAAACTTTGCCTGCAGTTTATTCTCTTCCCAGCTCTAAATTGCAGCTAATGAGAGGGAGGATGCTCATAACAGAACTCACAATAATAGTATATGCCTGATGTTGCTGAGATAGAAAGAGAGTTTTATAAGGTTTAGAGAGACACACCAGGAAAGGGCCAGCCCTACTTTGCTGGGCACTATATATGAGATATTGAAGTATTTAAACCAGAGACTTGGCATTTTTAATACACACTGCGTATTTCATGGAAAACAGAGAGTTTAAGATTTTATGCTGTGTTTTCACTTTATAAGATGTTGACCAACAGACTTTTTCCCTGTAAATTTGTTTATATAAATGAATTCACCTTCAGTTACATGGTAAGAGCAGCTTGTTGGTTACTTTCGCTGCTGTGGAAGCTCCCATGGAGCTGTTTGGCTTTTTTACCATGAAGGAGTTCCTGCAGCTTCCAAAGAGGTGGGGAAGGTGGGGGACAATATGAGCTGGACATTAAGAGGAAAGTTTTTTCTACTCTCTGTATAACTGGTGCTGCAGTGCTGTATAGGACATTGTCTCCCCGTGACACATATTATCCCTGTAATGCTATTAACAACAGTATCAAAATACCTTATTTGCTTTGCCAGTAGCAGTCACATAAATTAAGGATGCCCAGAAGCAGCTTTCATTCATACCTAGCAGCTTTGAAAAATGATCTAATTTTGATTGCAAGCAGTGCAACAATCTCCTTTGTGATAAAACTCTGATTTTTTTTCTTCATTCTCCAGCCTCAACTTCAGTCAGCTACAAACACTAACAATCAGTTTATATTTACCACCTAGATTCTCTCCAGAACATTGGAGCATGGAAAACTAATAGAACTTCTACTTTGTTTTCTTGTATTGTCAAGTAATTTCTGCATTTTCAATTAATTTCTGCATCTGTTCACTTGAAGGGGATATGGAATTCTCTTCCCTTAATGTTAACATCTGTCTCCATCCAGGAGAACTTCCTTCTGTTTTAAATGATGAATGCCCCACTCTTTATTTGCAAACTCTGACTGGGTGTATTAGTCATGTGAGGAGTCTGCTATGAGATTTTAAGTGAGATGACCATCTTAGCAAGTGAGCTGAAAAAAGAACTGTTTTTTCACTCGTGTTAGTTAGACTGTCTGGTCAGATATTGAAAAAAATTTTTTTTGCATGCTGTTTTTCCATGAGTAGCAGGAAGAAATTTGCCTGTGTCTCCAAATCCTCTGGTTAAACAGGTATAAATCTATGACATCTTACTGATAGGAAATCTGTATAAATATATGAGGCATCTGAAAATTAAAATAAACAAAAAATCCAAGAATCTACAAAGAGTAATATATTTTAGTCATCATTGAACTGTTGTTTCAGAGGCTGGAATATATCTCGCTGTGGAAAGATCTGGATGATGTAGTGGTACATCGGTTGACAGACTTCTTAAAATTCTGATCTATTTGCTACATAAAATAAGAATTTCCTATTTTAACTTTGAAAATGCTTTTACTGGCTTTTTTTTTTTTCTTTTTTTTTTTTTTCTCAGTACACCACAAACTCCCAATGCAAATGGTCTGTCATCCAGGACACATCCAAACAGTTGTTCCTGCCTTGCCCTGCTCACAGAATTCATGGTACCTGAGAAGGTGCTTTCGTTTCATCAGATGGATTTAGTAGTATACTGGAAAGTGACTGTTCTGTGTGATGACAGCTTCCAAAGGGTCAAAATTAGACTGTATTGCATGTCAGTCACTAGAGCTGGGTAGTCAGTGCTGTGGGTAACTTAAATGCAAGGCTTCTAGCAAAATACAAGCCTGTAGCCAGTCAATTAATTCAACAGAAGTTCTGAGACTAATCTGTTTTCATTGTCCACTTTCCACAACCTCACTCCTCCCTTCTGTTCACAGGGGCAGTGTTGGGCCAGTGGCCTCCACTTTCCCACCACAGCTGCAGACTGGCAGGGCTGAAAGCCATAGTGGGCAGAAATCCACTCCTCCTTCTCTTGAGCCTTTTTCCCTGGCACTGTCAAGCCTCACGAGCAAGCACACACTGGTGGCTCCCAGATGGATCTTTAAAGCAGACAAACCAAAAGGCTCAGACACATTGCTCAGAGAACAACTGCTGTAAATCACTGTGCCCTGATTTATAGCAGCTGGGGATTTGGCTCAGGAAGGCAAGCAGTTTGATGGCATTGTAGAGGTGAAAATGCAGACAGAGTGAAGCCCACCATGTTTATTATACACTGGTCTGGGATGCAAGCACTGCTTTTCTCAGAGGGAAGCATCCTGGTCTGCCAGGTGCAAGTGCTGTCTGGAATTCATCAGCATCTGAGTGCTCACAGCCCCCTGCTTGAGTGCTGTAAATCAAAGAGATGCACACTAATGTTGAAGAACATTGCGTGTGTCAATTCATTAGTCAATGGAGTGGGAAAGATCAGCGTATCAGTCATGAAGATATATGAAGTCTGCCTCTTAATGATGTTAGCTCGTAGGCAGATTGTGATGGAACCTTTGTGGCCTGATGGCTGTGTTTAATATGTGTAATCCATACCCCGATAAATCTGTGGCTGGCGAGAGAACGCAGCCTCTTTGTTCACTTTATGGAAGGAAGCACACCAAGTATTGTGGGCAGCATTAACATTTAACAATGTTAGGCTAGAATATAGAGAAGCCCTTTATTGGGTCCAAATTGAGAAATAATAATTACCCAATGCAAACAGTCAATGTGGGCTGTGATGCTTTTCAGGGCAGGACAGACAGCCACCAGATCCCATTGTTGTTGCAGTCACGTTGGTGTCCGTAGGAACTGGATGTTCCACAGGCTCTGCAGCATCAATCAGTCTAGAATCTGTCCCTGCTCAAGGTGCGACAGCTCCAAGTGCAGGCAGGAACTCACTTGCATAAAAAATATCATACTGACACATAGCTGAACAGACAAATGAACCAACGAGCAAACAAAGGAAAAGTAATACATAATAAGGAGTTACAGCACTGTTCATTCTTGAAATAAATACTAGGGAAAAAAAAAATCCTCATCAAAAGGAAAAGAGCTTGCAGCAAATCTACTTATTTATAAATAACTATTTTTCAACATTTTAAAATCCCTGACAAGGGCCAGATCCTCAACTGCAGTGAATGGACTCTTCCAAAGTAAAGGAAGGAGCAGAAATGTACACTAAGCAAAGACCTGGCCCTACTCAGTGCTTCCCTTTCTTGCTGCTATGGTTTGCTATTGCCATAATGTGGGAAGTTATGATTTACCTCTGCTTCATTCTGCTCCCACGTGAAAAAGTGGGAAGTTGTTCCAGTTTTTAGCAGGCATTAGTTTTCAGGCACAGCTCTCTGACAAAGCAACAGGAGCAGGTGGCAGCAGTGCTCCCACCCACGCAAGCTCTCCTCAGTGACTGGAGAGCCAAACTAATTACACCACAGCTAGGACAACAGTAGCATGTACAGGAGAAAGACTGGATGCAACAGTGGATGGCAAGTGTTGTTTTAATCACTGTATTATAACCAGTGAACCTGGGTTCTGCTTTGCAAACAAACAGCAGTGAGGTAACCGGGATAGCTGGACCTCAGAATGACTGGTACATTGAGATCAGTAGAGGACACCGTGTGCTTTAGAGAAGGGGTTGTGGATTGCCTGTAGTCTTGGCATTGGGTTCATATTTATAAAAAATTGTCACATCCTTATAGATGTCAGCTTTCTCTTATTTCTTTTTTTTTTTTTTTTTAACAGGGATTAAAGCAATCAAGCCACCAGAAAGACTAATTTGGTGCAGTGCCGAGCACTGGTTTTAATCCTGCCCCAGGACACACATGTATCCTGAAAGATTTTTTTGATTGAACTGCAGAGAATGTTGAAATATTTCAGTGGATATGAGGTAAGCAGTCACTAAACTTTGCAGCATATGAAAACTCCAGATAAAGGTATGGGGACTTAGCTGACAGCCCTGAAACAAGCTTATCAGCTTCTGAAGGTGTTAGCAGTGATTTTAAATACTGCCATTTGAGTGACATGGAACACAGAGCTGTACTTCAAAATCTGGATAAGAAATTCAGTAAGCAAACATGCTTCTTAAATTCATCTTGTGTGTCCTGTGTGACTTTCAAATACTGTAATGTTTTATATACATGTTTATATATATCCATGACAAAAGAGAAATGGAATTCAAAACTTCTCAAATGTTTAACACTATGTAGAGAAACCTAAATCCCATCTGGACAAATACCTACTATTTAGGAATATTTTTGCCATCAGTTTAGGATGCTTATCCTACATTTGCTGTTCTAACCTGCAGGACAGATAATGTACATCCAGCATTTGATACGTTCCATCTTACAAGTATCTACCTTTATTCAGGTGACATTACTCCTTTAAACCACACATGTAGCAGTGTGGGGAGTTAAACTTACAATTAACTTAACCCCAGTCAGCAGGTAAGCACCACGCAGCCACTCACTCACTCCTCCTCCCTGACCCTGGTGGGATGGGCAGGAGAATTGAAAACAAGGAAAACTTGTGGGTTGAGATAACTGAGACAAGAACGGCTTAATAATTGTAATAAAAGGGAAATAGAATAATAACAATAGTAGTAGTAATAATGATAGTAATAATAACTGTAATGAAAAGGAAGATAGAGTGGAATAAAAGCAAAGAAAGGCAAGTGATGCACACTGCAGTTGCTCACCATTTGCTAACCTTTAAACCACATGTCCAAATAGTGCTTGGCACCTTCCAGCCAACTCCCCCCAGTTTATATACTGAGCATAGTAGGAAATATCCCTCTGGCTGTCCTGGCCATGCTCCCTCCCAGCTCCTTGTGCACCTCTTTGCTGACAGAGCACAGGAAACTGAAAAGTTCTTGACTTAGGATAAGTACTACTTAGCAACAATTAAAAAAAGGAGTGTGTTGTCAATATTGTTCTCCTACTAAATCCAAAACACAGCACTGTACCAGCTACTAGGAAGAAAACTGACCCTATTCCAGCTGAAACCAGGATAATCCTTCAGGGTGGATTGGTTAGAAGACAACTGACCAGTGGCTGGAGGAGTTCATTCGTTGATTTGGAGCTGAAGAGGGGGGTTTCATCCTGCTAAAAGACTGAGGTGTATGCAAAGGAGACTTTCTTAGCTACCATTGTGAGAAGAGAGAGAAAGGCAGAAGTCTTAGAAAAAATAAATCCTTCTTTCTCTTCAATAGAAAAGAAACAGACTCTCATTTGCTTCACTGTATTTATCACTTTCTGTATCTTTATTTTACCACTATTGTCTGAAGCAGAAAAAATATTATAGACACTTCTCTGCAAAATCCCTCCTGTTTTACACTATCAGTACACAGCTATTTTGAGTTTAGCCCAGCATCCTGCTTTGACAGAGGACAATATTGTGTGCTCAGAAAAAAATTTAGAGCATACAGTGATGCTTATTATGCCAGTCTTCAGTGATCTGCAACTCAGAGATTTCATCAACCACTATTTACTGCTTGTTTTTAACAGGCACTGGGGACTGTTTTTTGCCTCCTGACTATAGGTAGTGGTAGGCATGGCAGTGCTGTGTTTGGCATCCAGACCACATCATGGCAACGAGTTCCACAGTTTGACTGTTTGTTTCTTCTGAACCTGATGTGGGGTTGTTTCATTTGATACCTCTCTTATGGTTCCACATTTGCCTTTTCCTGGCTACCCCACAGAGACATATTTTTGGCCTGGATGGTGACTGAACTCACAGAATGTCTCAGGTTTGAGCACAGGGCAGCTGAATCAAAGGGTCTTATGGGGTCGGGTATTCCCACAAAACAAGGCTTGGGGTTGAAGGCCAAGGAGCCTGCACAGAATAAAGGAGAGACAAAACCACATTGATTCAGAGTCTGCACCAAACATCCAAGTGTAGTGAATGCTGGGGAGGGAGGAGTTTGACCAGGGCTGTGACAAATGACAAGAGCACTTTGGAAGACTTCCAAACGAAATGAAAGTACAGAATTAATATATACTTATTGCAGATGTACTCCCAGTTCAGGTTTTGGGCAAACCTCTTTTTGCTGCAGGTGCACTGCTACTGATCAGAAAGTTAATGCAGCAAAGCACCTCTTATTATCTTTGGCTCTCTTATTCTAACTGGCTGTCATTCAGAGAATAGGAAGCTCAGCACTGCATGGAGAATTGTCCTCTCCACCTGTCAGTGATTAATTTCACACATTCAGCCATCAGGGACTTGGTAGGAGATTCTGGTTATTTTTCTTTCCTGTCTCAAAGCAGAATTTGCTGTCTGTACTTTGTATTCAGTTCTAAATGAATTTTCATACTTTGGCGGAAAAAAGTCTCATTATTCTTTGACTGCTTTGGAATTACAAACATTTGCATTTGTTGCATTTGAACCAAACAATTTATGGAGTTATTTTTCCAAATGTATTATTAATTGTATTAACACAAATAATCCTCAAGCAAAGCAAGGAGTCTTTTTAGGAG
Source organism: Actenoides hombroni (assembly GCA_024336885.1). Taxonomy (NCBI): domain Eukaryota; kingdom Metazoa; phylum Chordata; class Aves; order Coraciiformes; family Alcedinidae; genus Actenoides; species Actenoides hombroni. Next base: position 9,117,427 of record WUAM01000143.1, on the reverse strand, counting down.
TCTTTTTTTTTTTCCCTAAATGAAAAATAATGTATGAGGAAGAAGTATGTATAAGGAAAAGATAGTGTATGAATGTCCTGGTTTGAGGGAGGAAGAAGAAATGGAGGTGATAAGGAACTGATGAGGAAGAAGGAATGGAGGTGATAAGGTATGAGGGCGCTGGTATGTTGGAAATGGATTTACTGGTAGAGTGACAGGGACTTGAATGAAGGAGGTGGGGTGTGAGTGAGGGGGACAAAAGGCTGAAAGGGGCAGAGAAGGGTGTGAAAAGAAGGAAAATCCTTTCTCTGAAGGAATAGGGGAAGAAATAAGGAAGGGGTAAGGAAACATCCAGGAATGAATGGGTAGTAGAAGGTGTGGAAATTCAGAGACATTGGCGTTTTATGCAGACCTTGAGTCATGTACCCATGAATGTTTAAGGATCAGTGCCCTAATAGAAAAAGCTCAAGACAATGTCTGCCACAGACATTGCTCTGGAGATCAGGGTAATTGATGTCTTAAACAGCTATTTATAATGTGTAGAAAAAGCAGCATTTTATCATGGAGGACTTCCACCTGAGTGTATTGTGCTGCTAGTCTCATGCTGCCAATAATAAAATGTCCTTGGAATTTTTAAATGTTACAGATGACAGTTTCTTAAATCAAAAAGTGCAGTGTCCAGCTCAGGAGATTTCTGTATTAAACTTCATCTTGAAATATGAAAATGAATTGATTGGTAGACAAAGTCTGGTGGTAACTTCAGAGCAAAGTGATCTCTAACTTGTTAACACTTGTTATGGGCAAACAGAATAATGCTCAGGCTGGTGATAAACAAATTCGAACTTTCAGCTTTAAGAAAAAGATGAAAGTTAAATCCAAACTCACAAAATGTTGAGGAAAAAACCATAATTACTAACTGGGAACATTCAACTAAATTCTACCACTTACCAAAAAAACCACAGTTCTGCAAATAAGGAAGGAGAGTGTGCCACTTAGAAGGAAGAAAATAAAATAAAACAATAAAACTATGTCAAATTTCTCTTTTCCTTTTAGGTAGTATTGTGGGCACATCAAAAATTAGTTAATATAGAAAACTGGTAAAGAAAGTCAAACAACAAACTTGTAGCAACGGAATGCAGTAGAAATTCCTGTACACAGTTCTTCATGATCTTTGTGAGAATGGCATGATCTCATTACTAGAAGGATTTGGTAAAATTTGAACAGTGTAAAAAAGACTAAAAATAATTACATTTCTCTTTACATTACATTTGGGGAAATATCCAGGTGATGTGGTCATCTATGAGCAGGAAATACTTTGCATTCTAACAGCAACTAAGTTTCAAGAGCAGATAGAAATAATTAATTGGCAGGAATAAGTATCCTGTATCTAGGAGTGTAGAGGGAGATGGCCAAGGAATTCTCTGAGCCTATAGAGCTGAACTGTCAATATTTTTGCATGTAAAAAGCTCTGGAGATTTTGATGTAGGTTTTACAAAACACTATATGACAAAACTTTCACATTTAATTTTACACTTCGTAACTTCTCCTCAAACAGTGAACTGTATGGCACAGTATAGTTCAGGTTTTCATCTGATTCTGCTTCCAGTAAGAATCTCTGAAAAGAAATCGAGGGAAAGAACTATCAGGAACCAACTGAAGGTGTCTGTGAATGTGACAGGAGCATCTATGCTAATGAAATGTCTGAGCAAGAAACTTGCTTTTACCCATGAGACTGGTAAATAGATAGTTGGCTGTCTGGAGAATAGTTTTGGTGACCTGATGGTTTGTCGAGGTCACTCAGGAAAGGGGACCTCCCTTGGTTCCAGGGGCCGTTCCCACTTATCACAGAGTGTGGAAATTGTGTAGAAGCCAGAGAACAAATCATACACAGGTCAAGGGAGAGCCTAGATTTGCGAGAACACATTCGCCAATGCTTTCAAAAGTATTGGGTGAAGAGGAAATGAAGTGAGGCTATAATGTCAAGGTCTCTGTGGATTTTGTCAGTCCAAAGGAAACATTATTCATGTAAGTATTAGAAATGGCAGTCAGAAATGTAAGTTTCTTTGCTTCTGCCCATGGGACGAGAGCTCTCAGCATGCTCATCTTTCCAGTACTGGAAGGTTTCTGGTACTTAAACTGCAGTACACGTGCCATGGATAGAGAGAGCAGGGAAAGTTTTGTTCTTTGGCACCGTGCAACCTATGCTAGAAAACTGTGTCTGCATCCTGCCAGTTGTCATTTACACAATTAAAGAAGGATTATTTAAAACTGGGAGAAGGTTATGAGGACTGTTAAAGCCCTGGAAAGCATGACTCATAGTTTGGGGTTCTCAGCTGACTTATTTTAAGGAAAGACCCATGTGGGAGTTGTTCTACTTGGAGGACAGAAGTCTCTTCATTCTCCAGCAAAAAGCATAACAAGGTCTTAACAAGGTCCAGTGGATGAAATCGGGCAGTAAAAACACTCTGCAAGCTACAGTGAATCAATTTACCAATGTTTACTTCTGGATTCTGTATCAATAGAAAGATTAAAAACTAAACCTGGATCTTCTTCTAAAGGATCTGCCCTGAAATACAAGCATATTTCATGGTCCTTTGGTGTACCAGAGGTCATATTAGGAACACATGGTGGTCCCTTTTGTCCTGCAGTTGGTGAAAGCAAGTTCTTAGAAACGGGCGTGCTATGACTGCAGAAGAAGAGGAAGACATCACCTTTTCATTCCAGTGAATGGATTTTATTTAGCCAAAGGGGTTGGATATAAGAAAGGAAAAGGATGGCTACACAGGTTAAGGAAGAAGAAACATTGCTTGAAGAAGTCAGAAGAGGGTAGGAGGTAAGCACTGAGAGAAGTAACACTGACTTTCTGCAGGCTGAAAGCTAAGGCAAAGAGGTTTGACAGTTGCCACATTTGCAGTCTGGGGGTGGTATTTCAATGGGTGTGAGTAGAGCTGACTGACCACCTGAAAGGAACAGGAGGAGGAGACAGTGTCCTGTAAGTTCAAGCAGAGCCAGCAGAGCTGAACACTTGTACTCCAGAGAAGAGGGACTTTGGACACAAAGGCAATGTGACTTTCTCTGCACCAGAATAGAGTTTCTAAGAGAGATGCCCAAGAAAATGTCCAGAAGAAAGACAGATACACAATTTGAAAGGGTTGCTATTTACACAACGTTGTCGTCTGGGGGTGATAGGAAACTGCTAGATCACAGAGAAGAGTGAAGAACAAGTGAAAGTGAGGAAATATGACAAGGGGCAGGAGAAATCAGCTCTTGGAAGGAATGAAGGCTGTGGATGTATTTCTCCTAGGTGGAGATTAACGAGGACTTCAGGTTAGAGTTTGAAACTACAACAAGTTTGAAATTACAACAAGTGACTGAAAAACAGCAGAAACAAGAGTTTGAGAGGGAGATTTGTGTCTCGGGCTGGCAAGCTGCTAGCACATTTTACAAATTACACCTGCTCTGAGCAAGAATGTTCCAGGGGGTTACATTTCAGCCCAATTAATTTTTTTTTTAATACATAATTTTTTCTTATAAAGGGAGCACACGGATCTGATTTAATGAGGCTAAATAGAGGTCTCTGTCAAGTACAGGAGTGAAGCATGTGGAGGTGGGTAGAAAGCGTAGGCGTGGAAAGATAGAGGGAAGAGTCCGTGTAGGGAGCATCAGTTTTCACTGAGAAGTGACAGGAATCCAGGCAGTACAAAATCTGAAAATCTGGATGCTACAAAAATCTTGCATGGCTGAGTGCTATTGTGCTCTGTATTGAAGCCTGGGTTAGACTGAGCCATGAAAAAACAATGATTTTGCTTGAATATAAACCAGAAGGTGTACATAGGAGAGGATGGATTTTCAGAAGGGTGCTTTTCTTTGTAGTATTCCAAGGATGGGGGAGATAGAAAGAAAAGGGACTCAGGGACACTGGCCATGGAGTTGTAAAACAAGGTGACGTTAAATGAAGTGTCAGAACACAAATCTAAGGAGTCTGAAGGATCACACCAGTGCTAGGGGAACAAAATGACCGAAGGAGAGCTGGCAGGATGGCAACAAAGCAAGGCCCCTAATTCTCAGTGGCTCCAAGCAGGGGATCTGTGCTTCATTTAAGAAGGGAGAGGAAGGTGGTGGAACCAGCTGAATGTCTCAAGTACATGACAGGAGTGATTTAAGTCAAGTTTCTATCACCACTGAAAATAACAATTGAACTAAATCCAAGATACTGACCTCTGCAAAGGTATTTACTGCATCCCGATGAAGACTGATAATGTAGCCATAAATACAGCAAGTAGCTAGAAATTCACAGCTGAGAAATACCAAGAGCCCTTGAGGCTTTTCCTCCCCCCACAGTGGGTAACGAATTTCAGTGAAATGTGAGAACAAGAAGATGATAGCCCAGAAAGATTTATCTTCTTACTAGGGCTCGGTGTTGCATATTGAGCTTGGACTCACTTCAGCCAACATTTTTGTGATCTAATGTTGCTTTACCAAGGAGTTTCAAATAGAGAGAAGCTTTAGCAAGGAGAATCAAACAGAAAATTACACAATCGATATATCTGACTTCGAAAAGCAATTAAATAGTTAACTTGCTCAGAACAAATGTTAATTTATGACTGTCCTGGGGCACAAAGGGACAGGAAAATCTTTATCATCTGCATTACATAATTTCCAAACTCATGCAGTGGAGGCTGACAGCCATCAGGAACACTTTGAACACATTGAGAAAAGCAATATTTTGTCACATTTAAAAAGTGGGGAAGGTCTGCTACCATGAAGTCCTGAGAAGGAATGAAAAAGGGAGGGAAGTTTGGGGCACAGGATATTTTGTGTAAGGAAAATACAGGTTGTGCCCAAGATATTGGAGCTGGAATACAAAATGTTGCCAGTCACTCCCTTTTGTTTCTTGGAAGACTTGAATAAACAGCCACAGAAATGTGCCCCGGGTCCTATTGCACCGCAGTCCTTTTTTTACTTGTTTCCCAAGAGCTTTTAAGCACTTGGACTTTCCTTGAGAAAATGGTCATTTGAAACAGACTCTTAGTATAACAAAAAAACCCCACAGAAACCCCAAACTTATCAGAAGTCTATTTTGAATTATGTTCTTGTGCTGAAAGGTGTTAATGGCCACAGTCAATTGGGGCTTTGATCTGCAGATAATCAACAGATTTGAAGCAGACGTGTGTCCTGATCGCACAGGCTGGTGCACCACACAGATGGGTCTGCTAATAACTCAGACTGTAAGGAAGGATGAATTAAGTTTTGCAGTTTGACAACTGGAAATAATAGAAGGTTGTGTCTAATAGTTGGCATGGAAGAGAAGCTAAATCATCTAAGCTGTTTACAAATGCGAAGGCTAAAAAATTTATCGTGCAGAAGGTAATGGGAAGGACGAGAGAAGATGCAACATTCTCCAGAGAATCAATACAGCACTATGGTGCAGAAAGAAATACAGAACAGACAGGCTGGGAAGTTAAATACGTACCCTTTTTTCCTCTGAACAACAGCTGGAGGTGCAAGAGTTGGGGCACACGGGGTCTGGAGGGTGTGAGCACAGCAGGGAGGAGAAGGTGGTACCCCACCTTTTGCATCCCCATCAGTGCTGCAGCGCTCTGGAGGCAGTGCCTGGTGATTGTCACAAACATGTTCCTGACTGCTCTGGGGAATTGTCAGCACATCCTGGGTTGCTAGGCTAGTTTTGCTATTGCATGCAGAGTTGAAGCTGTCCTGTGCCAAAATAGCAAGTGTTTATTCACCTGTTAGGTGAATAAGTTACTTTGTGAATCACACATTTTGGGTCGGTTTCTTTCCTGAAGAAATTAGTGAAAAAAATTGATTAAGGAAGTTTTTTTAAAAGAGTAACATCATCCTTGGACCATAGAGAGAGAGAGAGAGAGAGAAAATACTTGTTTTGTTAAAACTTATCATAGAGTTCCTAGTGATTTCAGTGGCATCAGGATTTTGTGGATAATGTTGAAATATCTCAAACAACCGTTAACTGTTTTTCAGAATTTGTCTTGTTAAGCTTCTGAGTAAGTAGATAAAGTTTGCATGCAACATAAACTTTGTGCAATACACACCACTGGTGAATCAGCACTTCAGCTGAGACTTGAAAGTTGAAATATTTGGGACAAAAATAAGTATGTGCTTACTGGACTTAATATAACTACAATGCTAACAGTACTCATGATTTTGCTACTACTGAAACTGAACATTTGAAAGGTATTGAAAAAAATTAAAGGCAGTGTAGGGAGATGGTATCAGGAAAGATATTCACACTTTGAAACTTCTTTGCCATTGGGTTTTTAATGGGAAGTTTCTCTCCATCAGTTTAGGCAAGTATCTCTTCTAGTGTGAGACAGGAGGACATCCATGTTTCTGAGTGCGTGTGGCATGGTGCAGAGAGGACCAGATAAGCTCTTCGAGACAAGTAAACAAATGGCTTTCTGAAGTATGCACACATAAGCATTGTCATCCTTGGAAGCTGCATTAGATTTTCAAATGTATGACTTTGTTAGTTATATCAGCTCTCAGCAGTCTGGAAAAGTCGTTAGTGAGAATCTCTGCATTAGGAAGGGGGAACAAAGGGATTGGCAAAATTTTGAATATCAGTGTATTCCCTTTGATCAGAAAGATGGGTTCGTTCTGGAGAGAAAACCAAAGCTTAGCTTGCTTTCTGTAGAGAACACATTTAAATGTATAAAATTGATTGAATATGGAAAAAAAAATTTCTGTACTAATCCACTACATAAACTTGTAATATATTTTAAATATGCCATTTTACTTGGTTGATTTCTACATAAATCAGCTCAGCTTTTTCTATGGAATCTTTATTCACAATGAAAGGATAAAGGAAGAGCGAACAATTCAGAAATCAAGGCTTTATTACAGATTTCATCCTTCAATGGCTTTATCTCGAACGGCATCGTTTGTTTTCTACTCATTTTCATTTCATGCCTCGCCAGAAAAACACAGCTTGGGCTCTGCCTTTGTGCTTTCACTGACAGCCCCAAGACTGCAACACGGAGAGGCTGCTGGTACCTGGTAACAGGCGTCTAGGTTGGGGCAGAGGTGGTGGATCTTTGGAGCACAGTATGAACCCCTTTCCTTCATCAGCACTTGAAGTGCATGGAAGGAGGTGGAGATAGAGGAAACAGCAGACTTGGGTATATTTTTATTTTTGGAAGGAAGTAATTCCTGAGTTTTTAATAATTGCCATTCAGCTCAGTGTGGCTGATTCTTAATGAGATTCTCCATGTGCTCCTTATGAAAAGGGAGTGGATGATGCTTTAAAAAGATGAGATATAAAATTATTTCTTTCCTGCCCTGGATCGGATGCCCCAAATTATCCTGACTGATCAGGAAAGCCCCACTGGGTGACGTGTGTAAGGATGAGAAGGAGCCTTGGGGCTTTCTGTCTGAGTAGATGCCAGTCGTGGAGATGGACATGGGACATGTCTTGAATCGAAGCCGAGAGTGATCAGTTCTGCATAGGCATAAAGAGCATCTCAGTGCTAAAGTTAGCATTTATAATTGCTTTTCAGACTTTCTGAGGCTATTAAATGAGTTCATCCTTAGCACGGTGTATGATACCTAAGTCACGTATCTCGACACATCCCAGAGGTCTGACCTCTGAGCGCAGACATTTGCGTACCCTTTTGTATACCTTGAAAACTGGGGGCAACTCTCCATCTGTCCACTCACAACAAAACCCCAAACGGGCAGGGAAAGTCTTCTGCCAGTTCTTAGATAGACTCTCATCCATGCCAGGCCGCTTTCAGCTCTCCTTGACTTTTGGAGGGAGGGACAGCTGCTGTGCTGCCCATTTACCAGTCTGCGCTTCACTCTGAACATTTTCCAGTGTCTGGCAGTAGGTTCTGAGAAGAGGATGCCACAGTTCTTTCCAAGGGCTATCATAAAAGCTGAAAGGTACCTTCTCATCTGCCATCGGGCACTGTTTGTGTTTCCCTTGCCCGTGCCAGGACTCCTGGCTGCTGCCACCAGCCACAGACTTGCTGAAGAGAGGGAAAAAGTCTGTGCAGAGGTTGAACTTGCATCATGATGCAGGACTGTGTTGTATAAACTTTGGTACAAAGAACTTGTTAACACGTGCCCAAAGGAGAGAAAAATAACCAAGATCACTTAATCAAACCTTACTTAATGATCATGGTCACTTTTGTTTTTAAACCTCTGGCAATATTTGCATTTGCTAGCACTAGAGCTAAAACACCATTCTTGTTTATGGCTCTTCCAAAGCAACCTCTGCTCTGTGCCCTCCCCAGCACAGATAAACAGGTATGACCTGATCACTGCTGGACAGCCTTTCTCCTTCAGAGAAGGGACAGGACCGTGTGGATTAGATACATCACACCTCATCGTGTGAGAACTGGGTAATTCATTATTTTTCTCTGGGTCAGACTCTTTTCCTGTAGCACGTGCTTGTCTGACACCAATGAGAACGCACGAAAGCGACAAAAATTGTGTTTGTGAAAATACTTGTTCTTGCTGCTTCCCATGCAGACACATCATTTGGGCAGCCTCTGCAAACACCTTCGGCTATCAGCTGAGGATTTGCAGGGCCTCTGGCAGCCAGGTGCAGGCACTGAAAAAGCCTTTTGCGTGTGGACACGGGGCTGAAGAATCAGCGGGCAGCCGATTCCAACCCACTGCGTTAAGAGGATGCTAGTGACACCTAGTGCTTAATATGAAAATGCTGTAAAACCCGGCGGGTTTGCTTGGTAAAGCTGTTTTCAGCTGCTCGTGAAGTGGGTGCTGTTGGGGTGCCTGCTGCAGGGGCAAGGCAGCAAGGCCAGGGCACCCTTGGCAGGGCACCCTTGGCAGGGCACAAGGGGACTCGCTGCTGTCGTCCTGCAGCCGTTAGATCTCCCAGCCCTTTTTCTGGGGCAGCAAGCAGTGTGTTTGAGGTTAATCACCCCCGAGAGCACAGGAGGAGTGTTGTGGGGGTACTCTCATGGTAACAGTGTGCTCTGCCCTTGGATGCGTTTGTGCAACGTGCACCTTCCTGTCTAAGAAACGGGCAGAATGTTTGGACTTTGTACTATTCTGTATGCAGTGGAATGCAGGCTGGTCACTGATATGTATACAAGAACTGCAGTGGGAATAGTATGGGAGGTAGTGTACTGTAGTCTAATTTTAACAAGGAAGAAAAGACAGTATCTCAGAGCAGGACTGCAATAAACTCTGAAATAAAATTCCACCACGGCAGGGAGCTCGAAGCTGGTGACACCCCACCCAGGTTCAAGGCAAAGGAGAGGAATATTCCAAGGACAATTGATATCACATAGCAAAAACATTTATAAGTTGATGAGTTCAGTGTTCCTAAAAGTATCACTGATGGCCAGGCAGCTCTTGCAGTTGTTTTTTTTTTTACTGTTTGTTTTGTTAAATTTCCTGTTTCTAAAAATAAGGATAAAATGTATTGTGAGATCATAAACCATATACAAACAGATGTATGCTTAATGTTGTACAACACAGCTAAAGAAGTTAGCATATGAATAACTAATCATCATCACAAATGTCTCAAGACATGATTAATGCAAAAATACTAAAATGATGTTATTAGAATATCAGTTTGAACTGTGTACAGATGTATGACATTTTTATCCCTATTGCTATTTACCATAACATACAATCACAGAATGTTCTGGGTTGGAAGAGACCTTTCAAGGTCATCTAGTCCAACCCCACCCTGCAGTGAGCAGGGAGGGACATCTTCAACTAGAGCAGGTTGCTCAGAGCCCTGTCCAACCTGACCTTCAATATTTCCAGGATGGGGCTTCTACCACCCTTCCAGGCAACCTGGGCCAGGGTTTCATCACCCTCATTGTAGAAAATTTCTTCCTTATATCTAAAGAAAAAGTCTAGTCTAAATCTCCCCTCTTTAGTTGAAAACCATTTCCCTTATCCTGTAACAACAGGCCATGCTAAAAAGTCTTTCCTCATCTTTCTTATAATCTTTAAGTATTTAAAGGCCACAATAAGGTCTCCTTGAAGCTTTCTCTTGTCCAGGCTGAACGACCCCAACTCTCTCAGCCTTTCTTCATAGCAGAGGTGTTCCATCCTTCTGATTATTTTTGTGGCCTCCTCTGGATCCGCCCCACAGGTCCATTTCTCTCTTATGCTGAAGGCTCCAGAGCTGGACACAGTACTGCAGGTGGGGTGTCACCAGAGTGGAGTAGAGGGGCAGAATCACCTCCCTTGACCTGCTGGCCACAGTCCTTTTGATGCGGCGCAGGATCTGGTTGCCAACTCATACCCAAGAAAAAAGAAAAAGTAATAAAAAAATAAGATCAAGAGAAAAAGCCACTGTAAAAGTAATGAAGCAGACAAGCTCACAGGCTGATTCGTTACGAAGAATTCAGACCAAAGTTTAAGATTGCTGTGGCTTCTGCAGCCTTGCGCACATCCATACGTGATTAGATTACTTCAAGGCTTCAAAGATGCAAAGCACTTCTGAATCAGAGGCAAGCTGTAGGTCTGGTGTCTTACATTAGATGAGCCTAATATGTTTAGTGCTTTGAAAGTCATATAAAGTCACTAGAGACTTCTTGAATTGCCTTTTGGAATAAATTCAGCATCTGTGTTGTTTGATAAAAGAGTGACACAGATGTCTGCAGCTTCTGAAGGCGGGGAGCATCCGCGAAGGACATTTGAAGAAGATCATGGGACACAACAGGAAAGGACTGCAGTGATCCATGCTGAGACCAGAAGAGAACTTTGTTGCAGGGGCATAATTTGCAGTATTCTATTCCTGAAGTGCTGCTGCTGTATCAGTGTAGTATTTTAGTTTAGACTGCTGCTGAAACTCATTCACCGTGAGTTAAGGCAAGTTTAATGCACAAGTATGTGAAATTGAAAGGGGGTATAAGTAAAACATATTTGAGCAACACTTCTCATTCAGTTGGAGAGGAAAACAAACTACTGCAGAAATTCACATCTAGTGTGGAGACACAATGAATCCAACATTGTCTGTTCTGAAGGGGTGAGGGCACTTGATGTCACTGTTACACATTGAACTTTGGCAATAGCACAGAAAACCTAAAATACACCCATAAATACAGGTCATAAAAAAAAGTGATCATTTAAAAAAACATCTTACATTTTAACTCTTCTGCATTCTTTGTATAAAGGTTAAACACTCCCAGGTGAATAAAAGAATTAGAATAAGTAGAAAGTCTCACACGAACTGTACCGTGTGTAGTGTACGTAGTTGCAGTGGATTCTTATTCAGCACTCTCTTTTGTGGGATCAACTGGAACAGGAGAAACAAAGATGCTGATAGCTCTATAGTCATTATGTTTCTGTAGGGTTCACTCATTTTGATTACTGCTGTTACTTTGATGATATTCTTGATATCTGAAACAAAACTGCAGTTCTCTACAGTTCAGCTCATTTTAGGACACCATCAAACTGGTGTCTCTCTTACAAGCTTTTGTTAAAGTGATGGTGACAGCTATTGAGTTCTAACTAGCACTGGTTTTATGCTTGCTATAAATAATTACTTTCATCGGCCATTTTCTCGACCATACATCACCGGGGAAAGATGCAGCACATTCCAGGTCTCCACACATATTGGCACTAATTTATTATTTCACCTTCTTCATCTGAATATAGGAATAGTACAGGAAAAGTCATCCATCCGGGCTCTGATTTCCTCTTATTTTCTGTCTAGGTTTTGAGTTTGACTCCCGTGACTTTGGAGGTGGGTTTTGCATTGCCTCCATGTGAGCGACATGTTAGTAAGGGTCTGTTGAGTCGATTCCCTTGTGCAGCACAGCTTTTTGCACTGCTAAGGCAGCAACAAGAAGCTTTAATAGAGCCACAAAGTGCTAGTGGAGGGTCCCCTAGGACAGGAAACTGCCCAGATTGACTCCATTGCTGCCTATCTGCCTGCCACCACGTGAATAGGGGAGAGAATATACTTCATGGCAAGAGAGGACATGGTGGGGATGTGGCAGAGAAGACTGCTTCTCTTGAGGAACTCTACTGAGAGTGATGGAGTAGAAAAATTTTCCCATAAAGGGAATAATACAGATTTTAAAAGTTAGATGGCTGAGAGAGCTTAAACTGCACCAGGCTTCATCTTGGAGCCCTTCTTGCCCTAGCACTTATGTTATGGAGACACATCCCAACTTGAGGATGCCATTCCAGGTAACATACTATCCCCATTTGCTATGCAGTGGAAGTTCCACTGATGACGTTCAGGGAGAAAATGAACCCAGCCCGTGTTGCTCCTTCACATCACAGGCAGATCAAATGTATACCTGGGTCAGTACAAGGAACAAGCAGGGATGCAGCTGGAGAGGGGATGGGAAGAGAGGAAGACAGGGCCAGAGCACCTTCCACCCTGCTATGAAACCACATCCATGGAGAAGCTACTGACGAGTCTCCTGACTATTTGGGACAGATTGTAAAGCTAGTATGGCATAAAGTGCACTATTGTGCCTTTTTGCCATATAAAAAAATAGTTGACATCCAGAACTAGATGGAATCTACCACTCCTGTGTGAGGACTGTAAAGCAACCAAGGCAAACTATAATTAAGTAATTTATTTAAATGCACTTGTAAAGTCACTCGTGATCCATTGTATACAGGTCACATGAAGGCACAAACTCCACATAGCTTTCTCTTGGTTTGTGTATTTATGGAGTAGTTTCTGTGTTTGTTTGGGTTTTTTTCCAAAAAGATGAATACAAATAGGATTCTTAAGAATTAAAGGTATTTTGGGGATTTTTTTGTGAAATAGGTAAGAAATTAATTTCTAACATATGCTTATCTTGACAGCATGACTTTAATTTGCTCTTAATTGGTTGGCTGAATGGCTGTTTCCATGACAGCACAGCAAATATACAGTAGGGGCACTGATAAACAGTGATGAATAACAGATCATTAGACTTTAGGGAGAATTTTTCACTAGTCAGTTGCTGCTTTTTACATTTGTCAGGTGGAGACAACACATTTCACCACCATCCATGACACTGAGATAAAAGTTGTCTGACTTTCAAAAGCCCTGTGTGCTAAAAGACAACACTTACTACCTTTGAAGGTAGGTCAAATGCTGCCTTTAAACTATGTTAAAGTACCTCTTCTAAGAGTTAACTTGCTAACTACAATGATGTCCAATGCTGAATGTTTTATCTGTCCTTGTTGGACTAGTCATAAGCCCCTACCAAGCAACAGTGCTTTCAAGATGGAAGTGGCTTTTCCTGACCCAGTGTTTCAGAGTTGAGTTTTCCAGCCATGCTCTCCAACAGAAGGAAGCTCTTATAGAGAGCAAATTTACCCTCTAGTTCACCACTCTAGGGTTCTCTTTGCAATCCCTGTGGAAAGATGTTGGGATATTTCTTTTTTCTGAAAGCCATGAAAGAGGACACTCTGAGAGGGAGATGAAAGCGGCGGTGATGGCTGTCACTTGTGAGGTAACCCTATTGCCACAAATGCTGTTTAACCAAGACTTCAGCTCGGCCTTAAAACACATACAGATGTCAGAAGCAAACCTGTAACTGCCTTTGCTCAGAGTAACAGCAGCTGAAGAACTGCTGTTCTGAAGGAGGCTTGATAGTCCTAGGTAAGTCCTAGTGCAAAATTGTAACATTTCTGTTTTGCAAGGATTTAGATAAGCACTGAAGAAAACAATCAAACCTCTCTCCTTTTGAAATCAAGGACAGCTTTGTCAGGAACTTAAGGGGAATCAGAGCTTTTTCTATGCTCTCTTGTTTTTTATGATAATTTCCCAGTTTAATGAAATCAGAAGAGGTAGTATTGAATAAAATATTAAGAATAATTATCTGCTTGTTTAGACAATCTGCAGTGCAGGTTGAAATAGGAAGGTCATCTGCATGCTCCTGAGTTTTGTGGAAAGTTTCTTTGAACTTCCTATGTTCCAACCATACATGAGACATTTAAATTTACTAAAAAGCAAATTCCCACGACCAAGATAAGTTAGTACATTTTTAGTCTGAAGAAAGGATGCTGAGGGGAGACCTTCTCACTCTCTACAACTACCTGAAAAGCGGTTGTGGAGAGATGGGTGTTGGTCTTTTCTCACAAGTGGTAGGACAAGGGGAAATGGCATCAAGTTGTGCCAGAGGAGGTTTAGGTTGGACATGAGAAAAAACTTCTATACCAAAAGGATTATCAAAGACTGGACCAGGCTGCCCAGGGAAGTGGTTGAATTGCCATCCCTGGATGTGTTTAAAAGCTGTCTGGAT
>WUAM01000143.1:9030465-9103129 GCA_024336885.1 Actenoides hombroni | reverse complement strand
TTATCAAAGACTGGACCAGGCTGCCCAGGGAAGTGGTTGAATTGCCATCCCTGGATGTGTTTAAAAGCTGTCTGGATGTGGTGCTTTAGGACATGGTGTAGTAGTGGCCCTGATAGAGTTAGATAATGGTTGGACTTGATGATCTTAAAGGTCTTTTCCAACCATAGTGATTCTGTGATTCTGTACCTGATCTGAGGCAGCTGCAGCTTTCCTACCACTCTTCTGGTGACAAAGTAACTGATGTTAAATGAGTGCCATGGTTTACCTAGTTGCTATACATCAGGTTTTAAGGGTATAATTTAACAAACATTTATTTTGGTGACCATCCTGGCTTGAGCAGCCTTCACAACTTTGCACCTGTGACCAATCCCCATTCCTCCTTCTTGTACCTATTCCCCAAAGCAGAGGTTCTGCCTGTTCGTAAGACTGCATGGTTAACCAAACCAGAGATTTAAACACAGCGTTTTTCCTTGGCTTGTTTCCTTTGTAAATATACATCAGTTCTCATCTCGTCAACTGCTAGCAATTGCAAATCTCAGAAATTTCAGAAAATGTCTAGTCAAAATGTGAAACTTGTTTTCCTCAAAGATAACTTAAGGCAAACTAAAGGTAGCAATGCACCCAAATGCTCTTTGGTTTTGAGAGTGAGACTCCTGGCCAACACAGTAGCTTCAGAGTTCATGGTTAGTTTTTTCCTTCCTCAGAAAGAAATATTTATAGCAGTAATGCTCAGTAGGAAACTCTGCTTTGGTTCCTATGATTTGTAGGGCAACATATGACTCCTAGAGAAGATCAGAGATCGCTTCTGTCCTGTTCTAAACCACTCAGCAGTTGTTAGCAATCAGCAAGGCTTTTCCTCTGCAGCTGAAACGTGAGAGATCATTTTCATGCTCTTGACACTAGAACTTCTTTAGTGGTACATTGTGCTGGCACCCGGGCTAATGCTGTGTAATAGAGACGTGTGGCATTTCTCAACCATTTCCATTACACAAGGCAGAGTGAAGCACCAGCGTGGTGAGCCATCTGTGCTGATGCCGATGATGTTATTAAATCATTCATTACGTTTCACAATTTCATATTAGATCCTTTAAATTCTTATATTGGCATAGTGCATAGATTTCTTCCTCTAGAAATATGAACTTGGTATGCAAATGTGTTTGCCCTGTTTTCTAATAAATTCATGTCTGGGTTGAACATCCTTACAAGTGCCGTGACTCATGTAATTATGCCCTCAGGTCTTGATGGTAGAAATAGAGCCCTAGTTTGTGCCAGATTAATTGATCATTTTTTAGCACAAGTAAATTTGATGCATCCATTTCTGCCAGCTTGTTCTGTCTAGAAAACACAGTGCCACCCCCCCTTGTTGCCTTTCTTTCCCAGCAAGAAAAAATATTCTCTTGCATTTGCTATCACTTAATAGTAGGAATATTGCCCTAAAGTCATATTATAGCAGTAAAGTAACACTGCAGTTTCACTGGTCACCATCCTGGTATGCATGTTACATACCAGCTGACCTCTTTATTCTAAGGTTCAGCTACAGATACTGGTAAGTGAACATCACACTGGGCACTGAGCACACACACACAGTCTGTCCTGGAGACCTCACAGCGTGAGTCAGTGCTCATCTCAACAGAGTAGGCTGGACAAAAAATGGTTAAATAGGGAAAGAAAATGATAAAATCACAGCAGAATTATTTCACTGGAAATGCTCACTGATTACCTGCTTACACATCTGAGAATTGCCATGGAGACATTGGGGATCTCTATGTAACTAAGACTGTGTTATGGTTTTCATTTAAAATAGGACCAAAAATCCTTTTCCATGCAATTTAGTGAAGATGGCCCAAAGTAGTATGGTGAATCACAAAAATTTCTTGTTCATTTTTAAAGATTGAATAACCTGGCAGATAAGACAGAAAAACATATATGTGTCTATAACTCCCTTATGGAAGCATAAAATATTCAACATGAGGACATGATGTTTATCTAGCTAACGAAGGAAAATAACTCCACTGTCACAGACAATTTGCTGGAAGAAATACTAACTGCAGGTGTTCTACATGATTGTACCTTTCATGAAAGAATTGTATAGTTACTCTGGTTTGCTTTCATGCAGTACCCTTCAGTCTTCTGAAGTATCTGCAAGTAGCAAACATAACCATGATGTGAGAGGGAATGGAGAATCTTCACTGGGTAGATTTTACACCTGCTTTCCAAAGCATACATGTGCTAATAGACAAGGGACTGTAAGATGCCCTAAGTCCTTGGCATGTTTGACAAATGTCTGACCACACTCAAGGCCCAGGGAAGCAATCACCATCCCCAGCAGAATAGTTTTAAGTCACTTCTTGTGTATCTCAAGTGGTATGAAAGGGTTTCTGCAGGGTCCAAGGTCTGTCTGTGGCAAAGTTTCTGAAGTATGTACAGTAAAAGCAGTACAGTTTACAAGCACTGGATGTTTGTATTTAAAAGGGATGCAGCAGCCGATGAAATTTTAAGAGTATAGTGTCTTCTCAAGTGGGTTACAATTCAGAACCCAGGTGTACAGTGCCTTCTCCCTCTCTAGAGGCTCCTTAACCTCACAGGGACTAGTTGTGTGAATGAAGCCTTTCAGAACTGGTTGAGAACATAGAGCAATACAAAAGTCTCAGTGGGTCATAGTTAAGGATTGCTGCCATTATTCCAGAAACCCAAGGTAACCATAAAAAAACCCAAACAACAAACAAAACAGAAAAACAGAGGAAAAAGGAATTCTTCTTTACGCTGTGTTTCTGATAGCTTCCTGATGGGTAGTAGGCCACAGACACCATAGGAGCAAATATTTAGACACTCCTGTCTCCAGACTGAGGAGATTTTTCCAACTAGTCCATCTTTGCACTTTTACTTTATAGGTTATCTCCCTACTTGTCAGGACTGTAGCCTTCTCACAGAAAGTCCAGTTTCAGGCTGAGCTCCATTTCCCAGGAAAAAGGGAAGGAAAGAGAGTAGCGATGTCAGAAAGGCAGGAGGATAAGTGGATCTTCAGTGAGATCTGACACAGTTAATTTGTGTGTGGTTGTTCTTCAGACCGAGCTTGTTGTTCTTTGGGCACAGCTCTGGATGTCTCTGCCTGCTGAGACAAATTCAGCTCTTACATGGAAGCAGTTTCTTATCTTCCAGCTAGGAAATCCTCCTGAAGCTTCTGGGATTGCTTTTGCTTCTGAACACTTCCATTCTGAGAGGCTCCTGTTGTGCATTCTTGGGGATACAGAAAAGCTAGAGAGGTATTTTTTTCACCTTGCATAAACTAAAACACCTGGGAGCACACAGTACAGCTGAGAAGACAGTGCTGTTTGAAAAGCATTGTTCTTTTGACCCATTTTCATCCCTATTTTACCAGGCGCAGAAAATTCTTCATTTTCACATTGTCCACTATCATTAACAATGCCTCATGATGTTAATTAATACTGCAAGAGGCTAAACCTCAGGCTGACTGTCTCACGTGTGGGAATTAGTTTTGTGGGTTTGCAAAGCAACATCTGCCCATGAAGAGATTTTTAAAAGTAATAATTAAATTAAACAAAAGAGAAGCTCTAAGCTGGATCTGTGGCTAAATGATTAATATCACTTCATGTTTAAGATTTTTTTTCCCCAGCCTATTTTGTTTAATGATTTTCAGCTATGAATATTACATGTCCTTCTGCAGTTAATTATTTATGCTGATGAAACATGGCACGCTCTGTACCCTTTTTGGTTTCTAAATGGAAAGGAACACATTTTCTAGACAGTTCCTTCTGAACAGTGATAGCTCACAGGGGCTTCTTTCTTTGGAGACAGGATCATCCTCCAGCCAGTTTAAGGAGGCTTGGAGTTCACTGGGAGAAACTGTTGTTGAGAGTAGAGTCTTCACCATTGGCCACCAGCTGTGTGTGCCAGGCTGCCAGTTCTGGGTGGGCTTCAAAGAGCCTGGCCTCAGAAGTCCTCTCCTTCCTGGTGGGAGAACCTTTCACATTAAAGATTAATTAATCAGCAGGGTTTATATTTCAGAATTTCTGGTGCTTCAGGAACAGTTTGCATCTGCCCAGGGTTTTAAACTGAGCTTGGAGTCTGGCTAAGCAGAACTTTGACATTTTGAGCTTTCATTTTAAATTGGCATGAAAGCAGTCATCAAATATTGAAATCCTCCCAGAGCTGGAATTATCTTTTTCCACCCAGCTCTGATAATTACTGTTTATGGATCTCTTTGCAGTCAGATATCCCTCATTCTGTGAGCTGATCTAGGCAAGAGCTTTGGCTGAGAAAAATCTGCAGATTATTATCTCTGCTGTTGTGTCATTTTAGTGACAGAAATGTATGGCTCTCCTGCGTCCTAAGTCCCTGCAAATTACCAAATCCCTAACACCACTTTGGGATGAGTCAGGTCTTCAAAATTTGACCTTCTTAACAAATTGATGGCACTCGAATAGCCCGAATGGTGAGAAAGCAAGTGAAATATAAGCCTCAGATAAATCAAGCTCGTTTTAACCAGCATGACTACAAGATACTGTGATAAACCAATCCCACTTAGATGCTCAGTGAACCTTGGAATTCAGGGAAGCAGAGCAAGGTGTTACAAGCTTTACAAACTTCAGCTATTAAGTACACGTACTTCTGTTAAGTTAAGGAGGATTATTCTCTGGTGACAACAAAGCACTATTACAAGGAACAAGGGAAACATGTTTTTTTGCTGAACTCGGCAGTGGGATATAACAATAATATTTGGTGGGACTTCTCTAAATTAGTATGGCTGGTGCATTAACTGTGATTTATACCTCTTTAATTAATCCTTTCTGGTGGTGGGTTTGGAGCCACAGAACCCAGGTGCTGCAAAACTTGCACTGTTGCTACTGTTAGGCACAAGCAGCTGGAGGCAGACCTAGAATAACACTGGGATCTCAAACAGCCCTCGGCCTCTGGACACAGAGACACTGGAAATGGTTCAGCCTTGGCGAGGCTCCATCCCCATGGTGCCCTGAGGATCCTCTGCTCCTGCCTTGGCAGGGACCCCGCTGCCATGTTCGGCTCTCTGTCTTTTTGCTTTCTTCATTCCACCCATCTCTCATCAGGAGAAAAATGAGATTAGGCTGGCATCTGTTTCTGTGAAGAACTGGGTCCAGGACTATGTCTATCTCTGCAATGCAGGGAAGAGTCTCAGCTGCCTGGGGATGCTGAAGTTGTTATAGAATCATAGAATGGTTTAGATTGGAAAGGACCTTAAAGATCATCTAGTTCCAACCTCCCTGTCACGGGCAGGGAAGAGTTCATAGCTGTATTTACGTGGCAGCTGTATTTTCAGGTGCTTGTTGCCCAAACCATTCAGTCAGTACTACATGATGTAAGCACAGCCTATTGACAAGAGCATCTTGGATGTCCATTTGGCATATGGGCTGAGCAGAGAGGAGTGAGAGAGAAAGAGGGAGATTTCTCAGGCTCAGGGCTTGGCACTCTACATGTAGCCCCTTGCATGCATTGAGGATGGGACTCCCTGGAAGTCAGACAAAATTGTGCCTGTAAAGCTAACTCCCAAATCTAAGCTGTTCTACACACGTAAGCTGTTCGTAAGGAAGTGTGCTGATGTTCTTGACAACATTGTGTGATTTTTTTAACCCATACAAAAACTGTCGTTACTAAATGACTAAAGAGAAAGTGACTACAACAACTCATGACATTGGAACGTGCTCAGATGAAATTTTCCAAAGCAGCTATACCAGCATTTCATAGCCCCCTACATGTTAACAGGACTGCTCAGGCTGTGTGAAAGTCTTGTGCTAACAGGAGCTGTGCTGTTGGCAGCACACCGAGCCAGGCCATCCTCAGCTACCTTCAGCAGCAGCCAGTGCCATGTGAACACTGTCACTTGCTTTTGTGCATTTCCCCGAAGTCTCTTTTGCCTTGAAATCTTCCTCTACTCAGGATTGTCTAGGTTGGGAAAAAAAACCAAACCACAACATTTTCTGACTCCTAACAATGACATCTTCAATAAAATAACTTCCTGTAATTCTGATAGCAGCTACCATCCTTATTTCCATAGCTTTCATCATTCACCTCTAATCCTCTTTCTTTCTTGCTTGTCATTATTTGTCTTTGCCTTTATTCTTTCTGATCACTATTGTTATGCAATTTCCTTCCTTCTTTCATCTTTCCCTAACTCCCATTGCATTTGTGTCCTGTCATTTTATGATTTTGTTTTTACTCCCCATGTAGCTTTCTATCAAACACACAACTTTGTAACTGACTTTACCTTCATCTTCCTACCTTTTTTCTCCTTTTCTTAGTCATGCTCTGGGGATCAGACAAAGGCCGGCGATTCCAGCAGTTGCAGACTCTCCTTATTCAAAACCCACAGAGCACAACTGCTCAGTCTGCCTCCCTGATGAAGGGCAGAACAGCCTTTGGCTTCATTTGCTATTCATATTAGGCTGAAGGCTCTGGGGGATAGCAAATATCTCTTACTGTCCAGTGTGCAGTGCCTGGGACGTGGGGGCTTTGATCCTAATCGGGGTAGGTGCTATTGGAGTAATAATTATAATGTCAGGGATTGGGAACTGAGCTTACCATTTGGCTTTGGCTCACTGGAGTGGTGCAGGAAGAGCTCAGAGGAGCACCTCTGCTACATGGCCCAATCATGCATTTATTTCATTCACTTAGACTGTTAAAGAAAATTAAAAATAAAAATAAAAAGCAAAGGTGATAAACCATCCATGACACTAAGATTCTTTGCCATACATTTAATTAGTATCAAAGTAATGATCAGGAGTCACTATTTCCACCACCACTCCAGTAAAAACAGAACCAAGCAAGCCCAAAATCTCTCCAGAGATTCCTCCATCCCCAATAACCAGTTAGTCTAATGTGAGGTCTATTACATGGCTTCATGCTGTGTAAGAAAGGAAGGCACAGAGGTGAACAAGCAGATATTTCAGCAGTTTCTCCCACAAAATTTTCATACCTAGGCTGTATCTGTCTTGCTTAATTCAATGTAGTATTTTAGATGACTTGGCTACATATGACATGCAGCCATTTCTGAGGGGAAGGATTGCTCCCATGTCAGCAATAATACAAAACAGAATAAATCTTCTGCTGAATATATGAGGGAATTCCCCTTTCTCCTTTTTCTCCTCCCCAAGAGGAATGGTCTTCAAAGTTCAGAGATGTACTCCCAAACAGATAGAAAATCAATGTTTAATAAGCCTTATTTGGGATTTAAGAGAATGGAAAATGGATCATTAACTGCATGCAGAAAAATTTCTGTGATACTGAGTTACTTAAGTTCTTGAACACAGCTGGATTGCTTTTAGTTGTCAAACATGGCCATACGGAATGATTTCTATGCAGTTCCAAGAGGAAGAGATTGTGTCATTCTCTTGAAAAGAACGTGTCCTGACAGAGGTGTCAGGGACAATCTACTTCACTCAATTCAGGATTCAGCTCTTTGTCCCTGAAGCCATTTGCTCAGTGGAGACAGACAATTCCAAGATGTTTCTCAAGAAAATTAAGCTCACGGACTATGAGATTGGTAACAGACCTGTCCTAGAGTACTCACAGTTGGGATGAAACCCCGTTTGCCTTTACATGAATTGTTCTTTGGGCTTAAATAGGTAATGTGAGCAAGGTTTAGACCTACGAGGTATCACCTGAACAAGAGGTCCATGCTGGATCGCTTCGAGTTCGCTCATCCAAACACACAGGAGCAGAGGCTCTGGCAAACTTGCAATTGCCAGTCGTGCTTCTCTGACATTTTCATTCCTGCTCTTGCTTCAACTCTATCTCTTTCCTTCATGCCACTGTCTCAAAGGAAAAGAGAAGAGTTTTATTTCAGACAGGTTGGGTTTCAGGGGTTCAGGTTGCTGAGTTGTTCTGGATATTAAATAGTCTGGAGAAATTCTCTCTTCCTGCCAGAAGACACTCTAGTGTCTAACCCTCCCTGATATATTTTTATGAGATATAGAACAGAAAGACTGTATACATAACTGTATGTGCATATGGCTTTATGGGTGTACAAATCCTCTGCCAAAATGCAGGTACTCATGTAATGCAAGGGTTGAGCAGGAAAGCCCTCAAAACTAAATGATTTGATTCTGACTCAGTAGATGTCTTGAAACATTTTTAAGAGTTTCAGGGTGTCAGCTTCAAGCACCTAAGTTAACTGAGTTAACCAAGCAATCTACCTCTGTAGTCAATGAAAATGAGAAGCCACCCCCTTGAGAAGCCCAGCTCCTAAGAGAGCTGTTTGCAATAGCCCTGCAGATGAGAGCTATCCTTACCTGACCTTCTCTATAGTGAAAAGGACTTACGGAGATCAGCTGTACGGGCTTGTGTTGGAGTAACAGAGTGATTGCCCCAACAGCGAGGAGGAGGAGACAACACAGCACCAGTGAGGGCTGAGCACAAGCCTGCCAGGGCTCCCAGTGTCTCTGGGTCGGAACTGGTGAGTTCTGGTCTCGGAAGAGGGCAGGTTGCATGTGCAGCGAGGACGGGGAGGCTGTGAAGCGAAACGGATGCTCGCTTGTCATTTGACCTCGAGAACACGCTTCACTTTACAGTGCTCATTAGGGGGAACTACAGCTTCCTCGGACAGCTTGGTGAATCTGCTTTCAGCCAGACTGCACGTTTGATGAAGTTATTTGTCCTCTAATGAATACCAATTTAAACTTCTCATGCAAACTTTCGTACTGTAAACATGTCCTGCTGCATGGCTTTTTTTGGTGTCTGCGTGGATAACATCTCTCCTCGTTTGTGACTGTGCAGCACCAAGTGCCAAAGCGTTCGCAGGCTGGAAGTAGGGTTCTTGGCCCCACAATAATGAAAACAAAATTGACGTTATTTGTTTTGTGGTAGTGCCTCTAGGCCTCAATCAAAAATGACACAAGACAACAGATGGATGCAAGTACACAGGGGAAACACAAGACAAAACATTGATTCATTTAGTAAGCATCAGCCACGGTGCACCAGCTGCTTAGGTATTAAATATTTTGTAGGCAGTATTATATAGATATAAAAACCGTAATAATTGTTGTTATAACCTAGCATAAACCAGAGAAAGAAAGATTCTTTTATACTGTTGTACCATGGGACTGGAAAATGTGGCCATTAAAAGCGACCACCTCTGTAAGTACAGGCGTTCGGTCGCTTAAACTGCAAACATCACATTATCCGAGATTGAGTCAGAGCTGATAGCTGTGTTCTCATTTAAAAGCTGATAAATATCATATTAGAATTTTCTGACAAGCGTGTCTGCAGTATACAACTGGTTATACTGTGCAGCGTTGGCTAATTTTACATCTGTTCAGATATTTAAACCATTCTGAAAAGAAAACTCACCCCGTCCAAAGACGCCCTGAAGCATATTAAAGTGGCACTGGTATATGAAACACATGAAAAGGGGAAAGCAGATGACAAATTTCATTGTAGACTCTGGAATAGTATTTTAAAGATAGCTTTATGAAAATGTAGAGATCGTGACTGTAGATTTTATTATTTCAATAAATACATTTATTGACTGTTTTTGAAGCCTAGCTTGAGTGAAAAAAGATTAGATCCCAAGCTTATCACTCACCCACCTTTTGAATGGCTTGGTTGGTTTGCTGAATCCATGGAATGCCTGGGAAATTTCCAATGAATTTTTTTTTTTTTTTTAAATTGAAAAAAGGAAAACTGCAATTTTTCAGGGCAACATCCCAAGATTGACTGAACTTCGTTTAGCATGAGTTTCTTAGACTTTAACACTACGTCAGCTACAAATGAGGAAGAATTAGACTTGTCTGATTTCCATGTTTATTTTGGTGTCAGAGATCTGTGCTGCATGCTGTGGGTGGCCCACCAGGCATGACTGTCATGTGTGATTTACGTGTCCAAAAGTTAAACTGAAAGATGCTTCTCGAGCACATTCCTTCATATGGAAAGACAGGAAGCTTTAATTTGGGCCAGATTCATTTAGGTCTAATGTAAATTTGTTCTCCCGGGTGCTTTTGCTGCCCAATTACTTTGTTTGCAACTTAAAAGCACCATTTTCCCGCTGTCAAATTTTATAACTAACTTTTTAAACCTAAGGTAGTTTTTGTTATCTTTTTAGTTCAGTTCTAAGAGACAAAAAATATTCATGGAAATTCTTCCCCCTTACTTCTCATGGACAATCTAAAACAGTTTCACAGGAAGTACATGAAGCAAGTAGAAACACATGGAGAGTTTATGTGTGTAGTACCTTGTATGCTTAGCCAACATACATAAGATTTATAACTAGTTCCAACTACTTAATTTTTTTTCTTAAGAAGGGGAAGAATGACAGCAATAATGACTGCGTCCGTTGAATTGGTTCCATGTGTGTTAAACAGTCTGGAACAGATTGCCAACTTCTGTAACTAACCACCAACCCCAGCAAAGACATGGCAGATAAGGTAGCAGCCCTCTAATTTTTGCAAAGACTAGAGAAACATGACATGACATTTGGAACTTCCTATATTTTGGTTGGGTTTTTTTAACCAATAAACGCTATTTCAGCTATTCATTGTGTGTTTGGACAGCTGACAAAATCTCTGAAGTACAATTCCAAGGTCTATGGATTGTGTGAGATTCAGATGTACCTTCTCTATGTAAAACCCAAATTGTAGCTTTTTCTGCACAGTGTTTAATATTCCCATTAGTTGGGGGTTTTTTTTGTGCAAGTGGCTCTATTGCTAGGACAAATGGAAGTAGCAAGAACCTTGGCTTGTTCCCAATTGGAGGAATGTTTGTGTAGTGAGTATACAACTTATAAAGCATTTGTAAGTACCTGAGAGCAAGCTTATATTATAATAAATCTTTTTTTTTTTCCAGTAGACTTTTTTTTTAAACTTCTTGTCTTACAGCCAGATTTAATAGGTATTTTAGAAAAGCCAGAAGTTGTGAATATCTGAAACCCATCTCACTTACAGCTTGCTTTGTCTCATCTCCCTTCTGGCTGAAACCTAAACGAAATTACCCAACACACTGGCAATGCCTTTCTTTGAACAATTGTCCACCTTAGCGATGGACTTTGTTTGGAAAGGTATTTATATGGACAACTGTATTCCCCACTAGTGCAAACTAAAAGTTACATAAATTAGCCTCTAATTTCATCCTGTGCTTTTGGTGACTGGAGTAAGTTACTTGAATTTCAGCTTTATGGTTTAGGATGTCACTACATGTCTTACAGCGTTAGCACCTCGTTGTACACCAAGGAGAACATAACTGTTGCTCGTAGTCCAGTATCTTCCCCTCATGGACTAAGAGCAACTTTTGACCATCTACAGGGCTCTTGACATCCTAAAATGTCATTTAGGAGGTCATTTAGATGATCTTGAGACTTTTCCTGCCCGTGGTGGACACTGTCTCTTCAGTGAGGAAGCCAAAGTTGTCTTCAGCAATTGCGATTCAGTTTAGCGTACCACAAGGGGTCAGTAGAAATCAGTGAGAAATATTCCCTCCTTCACCCCAGAAACTATGAAATGCTGACAGCCACTGTGCCATTCCTTCTTAATGTCAGGAATTCAGCGAGGGAAAACCAGATGTGATTGTTCTGCTTTATAACCAGACAGCTTTTACCACTAAAATAGAGAAGTGGTTTCCAAACATTACGTAGAAGTTTGATCTTGATTAAAGCTAGTTGGAGTTCAAAAGCTTGTGTTAATTTATTTTTCCAGGATAACTTTGTCTCAGTATTTCTTCATTACATTTGTTAAAATTAGTGCTTCGAATGTGGCATAGATTTATGATCAAGGAGCAGAATTTTTATTTCTTCCAAACTGGATTTTACAGAAATTTTTCTCTTTTAAAATTAGTAGAATTGAATTTAAAAGAACTTTAACATGAAATTGAATCATGTGTCCTTCTAAGCTCTGGTGCAACTAAGCAAGTAGTTGAGAGCAGTTGCATATATTTTCTCTCCAAATCCTTATGTAACTCATTTCTGTTTTATTCATGACTGCCCCATGAAGACTATTCCTCACACTTGCACTGTTCTCTCTGTATCACATTCCTCCCATTCCAAAGGATACTGGGGAACGGCAAAAAAAAAAGATCACTGGCTTGAAGTTTGATTCTCTGTCACTTTTGTGACAGAGCAGCACGCCCGGGGAGACTTCCAGACATAAATTGTAGCAAATTAAAACCTGCATTACACCACAGTGGGAACTGGCACCTCATAAACTTCACCAAATGCTATCTGACCATTTTCTTTTAGGCAGGTAGTGGGTCAGGCTGATGTCAGTTAATCTTAAACTGCAGCAGTACACTGGGTAGTGTTCATGGAGCTCTTGAAATTCCTCTTACTTATTTTTGCCATAGCCATTCATCCTGAACAGTTCAGATGTCATGTGAAGGAAATAATGCTGGGAAATAGATTGGGAAATAGTCAGGTTTTAATTTATTGAGGCTGTGCAGCAAAAGGGCCAAAATACTGTTAGAAGAAAGAGAAGTCCAGTCGTTGAAACTGTCAGGGAATTATGAGTTTGTAGATTGAACCATTTGCTAGAAGTATTATTGTGCTTTGGTTCATTTTTATGATACGGATGTAAGTGGTAGAAAATGAAACTAGATGGGGGTTTTTGTCTCCAGCAAATCAGAGTTTGGCCAATCCTGTTGACGCTTGACAGAAAACCTCCACTGGTATCACTGCACAGTGACTTCACCGTGCTTTGTTCAGAGCTGCTGTATAATGAATGTATCTTCAGCATGGTGTGCAGAAAGAGTATGCACAGCAGAAAAGGTTGATTTTTCATGTATATTGCAAAAGCAAAGCAACATTGCTCTTTGGACATTCCCTTAGACTCTCACTGCTGATATGTACAGCAGGCTCTGAAGCACCGGGTTTCCTTTGCAACAGTCACAATTCATTACGATTAGAAAACACACAGCCATCAAAAATTGCTAAAAGAACCTCATTGCAGTCGTAGAATTAAAAATCAGTAGATTTAGAGTGGCATTCTGTTCTGTGCATTGAATGTCATGGGAAATCCTGCTGAAAATGTAGGAGAAATTGATCCCACTCTATGCTGGAGACAGCCCCCAGGGCATGGAGTGCAAGCTCCTGCCGCACGTGCGGTGAGATGCGATCAGCCAACAGCAGATGCAAGGGGGGTTATGGCATCGAGATGTTGATGACACATGCTGCATTCAGCCAAAACCTGGAAGAAATCTCTTCCTTTCCTGTTCCCGAGGGAACCTGGAGAGTCACTGCTGTGGATGGTAGGAAAAGAAAAGCAAAAATGAAGCCTAGAAGCCCAGAGTAAACTTGTGATGAGGGAGACCAGTGCTGCTGCTGCTCCTTGTCACCCAGAGTGGGCTACAAGCAACAGAAGACATCTCTTGGATTCAGGAGACAAGTCTAGGTACAACTTGTCTAAGTTTCCTGTCACTCAGTGCATAGTGGCAACTGCCACATCAGCATTACTGTAAACCTGGAACATTTATGTGTTTCTTGGTTCTTCTGACATGCAGCAAAAACCTAAACAGTAAAAATAAAAAAATGGTAATTTCTTTTTATTTAAAATGACGTTCAGGCAAACTCAAACCCAGATTTTCTCAGGCACCAGAACTAACTTCCTCCATTGTGCAGAGTGTCACACTTACTTTTTTGTAAAGGTCTGGTCAGAGTCATAGGGTTCAAAGAGCTTTCTGATGAACTGTTGTGTCTGGAGGCCTAAAGTGAGAGTGGACCCTAAATTTGGTACATGCTGTAAATAAACACTGCAAGGGACAGTTCATCTACTATGAACTGAATAAGCAAGATGGAGATAAACTATGGCTATCCCCACGCAGACTGGGAGAGCTGAGATACAGGCAGTGACTAAATGACTTACCTCAAGTAACATCAGAGCTGGAAATTGAACTTCAATAGCCTGGATCTCACTTCTGCCTCTTAAGCATCCTGTCTTTATCTACATATTCCTGCAGTCATAATCCAAACTGACACATGGGACCTGATAGATGTACCTTACTAAGGCCAGACATTGTGCCAGTGTCCTCAGGAGGAAAGGTGGGAGAAGGCCTCTGGACTAGAGCTCTGACATGCCAGCTGCTCACAAAAGAGCTCAGATTGATAGCTTCACAGGAGCTGTGAGGTGAGGAAAAAAGGAAAAGTTTATACTCAGTAGGGGGTGAAAGGAAACTCACTTGGTAAATACAAACTCAAGACATATTTAGAAGCTGGGTATGCAAGTTGAACTTTCCCTGGGGCTAATTGCTGTAATGGCATGTTAAATAAATCCTTTCTAAACTTGGCTGTACCACAGGAACGTTGTTTAAATAATGAAGTGCTCATGGACAAATTCTCAAAAGTACTAGGCAAAAACAGGTTTTAATTTAACTTGAATTGTAGTATATGGGTTTGGGTTTTTTCCATATCACTATTGTGACTATCAGAAATCAGGTAATTTTTTTTCTGTTAATCTCAGGGTTGCCTCCTCCTGTTGCTGCCCTGGGTAGCCATGTATACAACACATGCTTTTTTGCATCCTTCCGTGACAGGAACGTTCTTTGTCCTTTATTGAGCAGTTGGTAACCTGTGGGCCTTTCCTTTTCCATTATGCATGTGCTCAAGACAAGGCCAAGCTGCTGGAGATATTTATGAAACAATAGTCTCCATGGCCAGGACTCCTGAAGAAGGGTACTTCAGCTGATGAGTTAAAGCAGCCTGTATCTCGATTAAATCTGAATGAAGACAGTCCATTCTGAGGAAAAGACAGTAGAAAAAATAGAGGAATAAAGGATATTTCTGAAATCTAAAATTCTTCAACCTGAGAAGTTTCTCTCCATTGGTATATACAGAAACAGCTAGATACAGTTGAAGATTTCCTGACACACTTACCATAACAGACAAATCACTCTAAAAAAGGAATGCAAGGGCTCAAATGACTGATTGCACTGGAAAAATGCCTGAGGTTTTGACAGTTTCTCCACCCAGTGAAGCTGGAAACATGCCAGTATGATCCTTCTTCTGTGGTATTTGGGCCATTTCTCCTTCTTGTCCCTTTTACCAGGATGAACAACCTCATAGATAACTAAAAGAGTTCTAATAAAATTCAGAAAGCTTTGTAAAGGTTTCCCTTTATAAGGAAATGAAAGGAATGATTAACTCAAGTGTTGGTTTCAAATCCACTCCAGGAAAAGGAGGGACTTCCTACCTGATTCATCCCTATTCCTTATCTCTTCTGTCCTTTGTGCTGGTGTAAAGCAGTAGAATCACCATTACAAATGCATAGCAGGAGTGATCTTTCCAAGAGACAAGGAGAACCTCTTCTGAAATTCAACCTCATGACCAGACATGATGTCATCACACTGAAGTAACCTTGCAGACTCATGTCTTTTAGTGTTCAGAGATGCCTTTTATTCAAGTAAATATAAGGTAAAGTTAGGAATGTATATATCCAATATCTGAAAAGGTACATTAAATATTTGGTGGCTTTTTTTCCCAGGAAGCATAGA
Organism: Actenoides hombroni; assembly: GCA_024336885.1. Classification (NCBI taxonomy): domain Eukaryota; kingdom Metazoa; phylum Chordata; class Aves; order Coraciiformes; family Alcedinidae; genus Actenoides; species Actenoides hombroni. The sequence goes on along the minus strand of WUAM01000143.1, from coordinate 9,087,673 downwards.
TAACATTTTATTTTATTCTTTTGAAAAAATATTTCCTTCAAATGTTTTCAGAAGAGAGCAGAAATAACAGTATATGAATCTTCTAAGCCTTAGAATAATGTGTTTACATATTAGGATATCTATTTCATAGAAATCAATATATTTTCATTTCATCTGGGAAAGAATAATATTAGACACTTGTTGGTTCCTGGCATTCTTAACGCTGTTTGCAAAGGGAAACAAAGAATTTTACAGCTGCTTCCAAGAGAGCTTATTATTAGATCTTAATACTTAACCGCATTTCCTCACAAACATTGATTTGCTGCTGTTATTGTTGTGACTGCATCCAGGTGGTCATATAGTTTGAAAGAAATATGCAATTAAATTGGTATCACAAAATTATACTCGGTATATTTGTGTCTGCCTAGGTCGTGGACTCAAAAGCAAGTCATTTGATTTTTCTTCCGAAATGGAAAACTCAATTTCCCCCTGTGAACTCCTGGGCTGTTAACAACCACCAGCCGTGGTAGAGGGGGTGCTTTGAACCGAGAGGCTTGCCGGGGGGTGGGGGACTCCTCCAGTTCTTCAGCAGCTGCCAGCAGCACGGGACACATCCCTTTTTAGATTGCCACACACAGTCCAGAACAGTTGCACAGTCACCAGGCGTTGTTCGGGCTGCGTTGGGGCCGAGAAGGGAGTGTGAGGCAGAGGAGCTGGAGGAGGCAATGTCCTGCTCTGAATGTCCCCCTCAAAGGGCATCCCACTGCAGCCAAGGAGTCCAGACCGAGTTGGAGGTTCAGATCCCTTGATGAAATAAGTTCTAGCAAGGACTTGAGCTTTTCTAGTCCTCCTCCCCAGCAGGGACTGTAGCCAGTGGGTAACTGGTTGTACGGGTACTCCGACCAGAGATTCTTTCCTTGCTGAAACTGTATATAACGTATGATGACAGCTTCCTTACACAAACTGATTCTTCTCTTTGAAAAATGGCTTCCTCTAAACATGCCCAGCCAGGTCCATTGTGTATTTGCTAAAGACATGAAGATATATATCTTTTGGCTTCATTATTACTGGGTTTTTCTTTCCATTGACCTCTATTCTGTGTCTGTTCTAATATCAGAATTACAAAGACCATGTGATGGGAATGTTAAAGTACCCAACCTAGAACACATTAAAAGAACCTGCTTTTCAGAACATCATGTCTGGTTTCCCAACACCAGCCACATTTAGAATTTTGAGCTTTTTAGGCTACTAGTCATCCCATACAGTTTTGCACGTGTTGCAGCAAGGACGTGGGTCTCCATTTTCTCTAAATATCCCTGTGGATTTTAATTGCACAACAGTAGGAACGTGATATTATGTCTTCTGAAAGATTTGTTCTTACACATTAAAACTGATCACAGTCAGCAGAAATCTTGTCCAAGAAAAGACCATTTAAACCAGTGCTCAGCTCCATGGCCGCTGAGTGACAACAGTCTGCTCAGGTGTATGTATGATTATTGCCACTTGTCTTTCATCTCCTAGTGCAGAGGATCTCCACTGGCACTGAAGGGCAGTGGGAGCCAGTTAACTTCTGCAGAATGAAACTGTGCAAACTCTTTGATTTTGTTCATACTGTGAGGATTCTGCCCTGCTGATAGACCACATCCTCTAGTGGCACCTACCAGTGCATGAGCAGGGATGGGTTACACCCAGCAGCTACATTGGTATTACCCTCAACCCTCCATCCTGGCTTTGGCCAAGAGATAGCTCAGCTGCTGACTGGCTGCAGTTTGCTGCTTGGCCCGCTACCCAAAATGGGCTCCATCACATGAGGTGAGGTATTGGTGGGCAGGGAGGACAGTCACTCCTGCTTGTGGGGCTGGCCATGCAGCGACCACGCTTGCAGCTAGCTAGAGCACATCCTGCTTCCTGGCAGGGCTTCAGCTGGAGGAGTTAACTTTACTCTAGAGAAAACTATGCCAGATTCTGGCCTTTGAAGATTTCGGTAAACTTCTTTTTCAGGGAAAAGGGGTTGCCAACTGGGATTTTTCATGAGTTGACTGCTTTTCAAAGATCTCTGTGAAAGGGGCTTGGTTAAGGGCATTGCTGGGGGAAACCAATTATAATTTTCAAATATGTTAGACTTAAATAAACATTTAATTAAAATAAGACCATCTCTTTCAGCCATTGCCTGTCTTCTACTGTTTGTAGAGTTGGGGAGTTCTGGGGAATTCCTGATGCTACACATTTTTTGACACTGTCAGCAAACTTTTCAAACTAACCTTCAGTGCTTCCTTTATCTTCCCTTCCTCCCAACTCCTTTTCTCAGACACTTTAACCTACTTTTTAGTTTCCTAATGCTCTGTTTTCCCCTATTTCTTTCAATCTCCAATTTTCTTCTAACCTTTCCCTCCTTGGCCATTATTCCCTGGTCCCTTTTCCATGCTTTTTTTCCCCGCTCCCTCTTTCCCCAGCTCAACTGAACCTCACCACAAACTGAGTTATCTCCACAATAGCCTCTGTCTAATGATGGAGAGGAATACCCTGAAACATCAGCTTTCAGCAGCTGGGAGTCAGAAGGGTATGTGTGACATGGCTTTTCATACTCCCCCCCCCCGATTTATATCTGTCTTCTTCAAAAGCCTGCCTGCCTTTGGTGGCACCACGAGATGTAGCTGGGCTAGCAAGAGAGCAGAATTAAATAAGAATATTGTGTCACTTGTTGAGCAGCTCCAAATTGCTGCCAGACAGCCCAGGGACCAGACCCAGGGCTGTGGGAGAGGGGCACCCCCTGAGTGACAGGCACCATACAAAAATGGCTTTCCACTAAGGTATCATAACGCTGTATTTGTGGCATTATCTGCATTATAACCACAACAGAGCATGCAACATTAGATGCTGAGAGGGAGTCTTTGCAGTTATTAAAACCTATAAATATCTTGGATAAAAGCAAAGGGAAAATATTGCCCACACGATGTTTCTCTTTCAAAACCACCCAACTGATACTCGTTTGCCCCAGGTTTAAAGTTCCTCCACCCTCCAATATAATCTGATTTCAAAATGTCCTGGGATTATTTTTGTTTTGCTTTGGTTTTTTTCTCCCTCTTTCTCAAGGACTTCCAGTGCTTAAATATACTTGCTTGGTAGGACAGGGTGGAGGAGCATGATCCTGCATTGATATAAAGGAAATGTAAACAGTATTATCATCCCTATTTTGCAGCGTGAAAAAGAAGGTATTGTGTGGTAACTGGTTACACTGGTTGCTATTAGACATGCATTAATGCAATAAATTGTGACTATGTTTTACATGTCTTCAACAAAACAAAAAATACAGCTTAGTAAACACAGGCAGCAAATGCACATGCTTCCTAACCACAAATAAACAAAGCATACCTTTAGCCATTCCTACAGCTTTGTTAGAGTTGTGCCATTATCTGCAAAATAAAAAATAACAAAATAACCCAGTAAAAAGCTCCAATTCTATTTAAAAGAATGTGACTGAATTCTTATATACAACTCCCATGCACATTTCCACTCAGACTTGTCTTTCTCCCGTTCCATGCAAAACATAAACATGATTTTTCTTTGCTACTGTAAAGTATGCAAAATGTACAACAAAAACCTGTAAACTCTGCCTGTCAACCTCACTTCTAAATGTTTGATCTCAGAAACCTAGTTTACCATTAATCTCAGCATTCACTATCCTTTTACTGTAATTAAAGTTTTGGACAGATTTTGCTTTACATCTGTGGGTATTCTGTGAAGAACTACCACTTTTTCATTTCTCAATTCATTTTCAAAAGCAGACAACCTTTTTAAATTTTCATGATGTAGAAACATTACTCCAGGAAGATGCAGCAGACTGAGGGTTCAGCAACAATCTAAATTAATCTGGGTCAGGTGAGGAGGTGTTTGCAGTCACCCCATGATATCCAGCCAGCTTACAACTTCTGTTTTGGCTCTGAGCAGACTTTTCAGACTAGAGGTATTTATTTTAAAAGTGAAGAAAATATTTAAATCCTGCTGAAGATAAACAGTTTCTAGACATCAAGAAGAAAATGTGAAAATGTATTCAAAGTAAGAGGTTCCTCTACCAGTTAGAGTTCTTGAACAGAACAGGAAAGGCAAGCCAAAGTGGAGATCACATTCAGTGTCTTTTGTGCCATGGATTTGATAACGGTGCTCTGAATTTTGGAAGAAAAATAGTTGCTTGATTGGAGGTTTGGCTGCAAGCACCTTTCTCTTTATTTTCATAGAGACACAAAGATTCTGTAAAAACCCCCAATTTTATGATAATCTTTTAGCAGATAAATGTTTAGTGCTAATAAAGAAAAACAAACCACAATACTTTCATTACTTTTCTTCACACCATAGGACAACCAGTTTCTACATAACTCCTGTCCCTCTCATAAGGATTAAATTCTGCCATGTGTTAAAATACAAAATGTAATGTATTTTAAAATCTGATAAAGAACAAAACATGGAGCATAACTCCAAAGGTAAATTGATCTGTAATCAATGTGGGGGTTTCAGTCACGTTCACAGCTTTTCAATTGAATGAAGGCAATCAGTTCCATTTTCTCTGCTTTCTAGACACCACTAAAACACAGATTCAAGTGTTCTCTAAGTGAAATAAAATTATTTATTTTATCTATTAATATACATATGCATTATCTTGAATTGCATATATCATTTTTTACATAGTACAGATGAATCACTAAATACTTAATATATTGTATTAATTTTTCACCTATGGAAAATAATCCAACGCATGACATTTGCCAAACTGCAGAAATTTGACACACTGAGCATGTCTCAAAGTGTCTGTCCTGTCTGATCAAGTCACTAAATTAATGATGCAATTATGTAAAACATCTCCTTCTAGTTAAAATTTTCTTCATATCTTAATAGACACTTTATATGTCATGTCTATCATTTGGAGAGGATCATTTCCATATAGGCCATGAAAAAAAATACATTTCTCCTGTATTTAGTAATACAGGTTTCATCTCACATAGGCTACTTCTTGCTACTAGGAATTCATGCGTGTGAGTAAATAGCAACCTTACAGTATTTTTAAAACTTTGACTGCCTTCCCCGCTGTCAGGAATCAATAGCCAGTGGGCTGTACGATATCTTAAAATATGAATAAGGCTCTATCTTGCAAGCCCCACGTTTCTCTGATGTTTGTATCTTTCCATTTTGTCATAAAAGTTCAGCGAATGTTATACCCATCTCTGAGGACACGTTTCGTTTCGCTCTGGAGTGTCTGCATCCATATGTCACTTAGAGCCCTTCTGAGAAATGCTGCCTTCAGCAACCCGCGAGCCGAAGCCGCTTCGCAGCCACAGCGCTGGGGCAGCTCCAGCAGCAGCAAGGGGAGTTTCCTTTGGCTACCCCACCGCCGCATTTCAGTCCTCATCGGTCAGGAGACAGCCCCTCCGTGCACCCCCCACACCCCCCTACAGCATTCGGGATGTGAATGGCAAAGCTGTGAGTGGCAGCCCTGTTTGTGAGACGGGGCTTTTAGATGGGGAACGCTGCGTTCAACAGCTACAGAAGTGTCTTTATTAACGGCTCCGCTGGTTGCTAAAACACACTAAATTTGGGCTAAATCCTGACCGCTGGCCTCTGCGACTCTAGGACTTTGTCCTCAAAAGAAAAAGTGATGCTGGCTGAGTTTTGTCTTAAGCATGTGCAGTAGTGGCAGATGTTCTTGGCAATTGTTAAATGAGCTCCAGATGGCAGCTTAGAAGTTTGACCTTAAACATTTTCTAACCTTCAGCTGTAATTTTTAAATGAAGAGCTGTGTAGATGCGTGGCTTGTTCAGTTTTTCTCCTGGATTTAGATTGAAGATAAAATGATGAGGTTCATCAAGAAGATGGATGATGATATTATCTTGCCTTGAATTCATCGCAAGTGAAGTTTAACAGAATCATCTGTTCACCATTATATATAAAAAGATTTTAAGGGGAAGGAAATAGCCCAGTAATTTTGTTCTTTTTACTCCTCATAGAAACTAAAGAAAACCAATTTTCTGTTTGAATCTTTTATTCATTGTCTGATAAAATTTCATTTATTTATGCAGATTGTTTTCTGCTAGGCTGCTCAGAGTAAACCCTAACTTGATGTGTTTATCCTAACAGAGAGCAAACCACTCAGCTCTGAGATTTAAAGAAGTCTTTTAATTTGCTTTCTTCTTCAAAATACAATGTACAAATTTTTTAGATCATTTAATACTCTTTGCAGAGCAATCACCTGACAGTTTGCTAGAGACTGTAAGAAAGTTCATCTCCACGGGAAGCTTTATAATTTAGAAAATAACATCTAAAATTGTCAAACTATCCTGCCTACTGGAATTATTCTCTATGTGCAGAGTTCAAGGAGGAGAACTCATCGTTCATTTCCTCGTTAGAAAGGAAAACAACCTGTCATTGCAGTAAAACTCCCTTGTGCCACTTCCAGAACGGGCACGTGTAGTACGGGGGTGATTTTGAATGCAAGGTGGGCATGTGCTGGAAAATCATTTTAAATGAATCGGGGTTTTTTTCCATTGCTTTCTTTTTGCTCTAGCACACCCACAACTCTACCATTTACACTGAAAATTGTACTCTGAAGTCTCGTTCCTTCCAGCAGAGAGCAGGTAGAAATCCACCTCAGAAGGACAGCAGGCTCAGGGCAGAGTCAGGTCCTTTCTGGGCATGGGGCAAGGGCAGAGCGGTGGGAACACCCCACAGCTGAGCTCTGCACACTGCTTCCTTCCCATGGAGGTGATGGTGGTGGGCATGGACAGGGCCATGTCGTGTCTCACCCAGCATGGACTTGAAATCACAGAGGAGATGTGTGTCCATGAACAGGACTCCAAGGTTCTACTGCACCTGGTGCTTTAGATAAATTCCTAATAATAAAACCATCAGATACAAAACGTCTGGACCCGTACCTATCCTACTGCTTCAACCACATTTGCTATCAGAACTGTTGCACCCAGAATATCAAACTCCAGAAGGAAGAAAACAAAGCCTAAAGAAAACCTGCAAGTAGAATCTGGGCCTTCAGTTGTAAAACACATCTAGGTCCTTTTGAATGAAAACATGTCAGGAAATACTGACTTGGAAATATTTAAAGGCTGTCATTGATCATATCTTTGATCTATAGATAATTCAAGAAAAGAAGATCGAATAGTACATCTTACTAAAGTTGATGAATGTAATCAGCAGCTTTCAGCCACTGCCCAAGGTAAATGGAGATAAAACCTTGAGGCCGAAAAGGATTCCCTGAAGTTCATTGTAAAACAGTTGGGCTGTGGTATAGATTTATTCAAATGCCTGTGCCTGTTGCACGTCGGGCAGGACCAGTCATCGAGGGAGTGACCCTTGGAGCAGGCAGAGAAGGTTGGGGACAGCCCCAGGTGGCTAAAACAGGCTCCTCACTGTCCATCATCCAAGTCCCTTGGCTTCAGGGCATAAAGGCAGACCCACAATGCCCAGGCGGCACCTGGATATGGAATCTCTGTCTGTCCCACACTGACAGACAGACAAATGCCAAATACTTGGCTGTGGCCAAGTATTTCCAAAGTGCACAGATCAAAAAGCTAGAATTAAACTTTTTGCTCTTAGTCTTTATTACACTTCACACATTGCCTGCTTCTTAGCGGGGGTCTTTGCCCCGTACACAGAGAGAGAGGTCCCTTACACAAGTATATCACCAGCACCAATATGATTTCTTTTATATATATTACTCATATTTTGGAGCATGCAGATAGAAGATTTCCATGACTTTGATTAAATATATGGAAAGTTATTTAATTTGTGCTTAAAAATACTAACTTGTGCAGTGAATCTAATCACAGCTTGCTATAGACACGCTCATCAGTGGGGATGGGCAACTGATCTCTGCCTTTGCTCCCCAGAGGTGACATGAAGTGCAGCCCAAGGCCAGCTGACCTCTCCAGGTGAGCGTGGTACAAGCTGAGGGCATGTTTGGCCTGTGCAGAACGGAGGAAAAGCAGCTTCTTTCTTTTTCAGCTTGCTGTAGAATTGAAGTTTTTATATCAATAGTCACAACAAATTCATTAAGTGTAATTTGAAAGCAGCCTGGTACAAAATTGTCCAGAAGTCTGTTAAAATCAATGTAACTATAGAGTGAGTAATTAGAATTCAATCAGCAGGGAAAGCTGCTGATTCCTAAGACAGAGAAATCAATACATAGTTTGACAGAAATCATAAATTGTAATGGCTACATTCGGACGCCAACCTGGTTTATACTTTTAAGATTACCAATTAGTTCCATCTTTCACTTGCATTCCCTCTGTGAGCCTACACCCAGTGCACACAGAGCTGTCTCTGTCCATAGTTACATTTTTTTCCTCAATCATGGAAATTTGACTCATGATACATAATTTTAATGTTTAATCAACTTAGTAAAAATGCCAATTTGAAATGAAGCAGAGAGAGATGGAGATAGCATCCTTCGTGGAAAGGCAGATCACTCTAACACTTAAACTAATCGTTAAGGTAAACACAAAGATGGAGTCTGAAGATGTCAGCTCAAAAAAAAAATTGTTCTGTTAGTATTTCAGGGATTTGGAGATCAGTCTGTAAGAAAGCTGCCTAAGGTTCTACAGTGGGCCTAGAGGTGTGGAGATGGTAGATAAAATGGTTACCACCTCAAGTAGAAACTTTGGTGCTTTAAAAAAAAAGACACTTAGAACTTAAGTACAAAGTGTGTAACTTCTGAAGCTGTTAAAATGGCCTTCTAAGATTTCAGGGAGAATGTTGAGAAGTAGGTATTTGCATCAAAGCTTCACAGTGGAGCTTTGGCACAAAATGACACGAACCTCTGTGACAGTTTTGGGTTTTAATACAAGTGGGATCACTTGCAATAAAAGTACAGAAAACTAATCTGAAATTATATGAAAAATACTCCCTGGCTTGAGCCACCTCATCAAAGATGAGCATTAATGGCTCTAATGAAAGCACAGGAAAAACAATGAAATCATGTGTAAATACATTGTCCTAGCTGGCTTAAGCCATCTCATCAAAGATGTGCACTAGTAATTTTAAGAGGCTTTCTGAGCAAGGCCCACCAATTTCAGTTGCTGAAGTTCAGCTCTGGAGCACGAGAGAAAAGGAAGCAAACAACTTTCTAGAATAAAATAAGCAGGAAAGAGATGAGAGAAGAGCACGACATGCAGTATGTTGACCTAAAAACTGCAAAGTAATAGATTTTATTTCTGTGATCTGTAGGCGACCCTCAGTTCATCTGCACGTGGTCTTGCTTATAGAACAAAAAACCCATTTCTCAATCCTGCAAACTTAGTTTAGCAGCTACTCCATCTGTTGAGCTGTAGTAGCAGGCAGAGGCCGTGCTCTATCACCGGGGTGTTACCTGTATCCAGAGTACAGAGTAAGGGTGTCATTGCAAGTGGTGACCTCCTTTTTGGCTGCCTGGATGGGGGTTTGTACTGGGGACCTCCAGACCAAGATACCATTTTGTACCTGGGTACTGCCATCCTTCAGTTGCTCCCTGGAGACAGGGGGGGAAAATAAATCAGTGGGTTGCAAAGTGGGTCCTGCATTTCTGTCCTGGGCTGGTCAAGTCTTCCTTTCCTTTAGGCCTGGGTATAAAGCCTTGCTTCTTTTCAACTCATCAGCATCCTAATCAGGTCAACTGCATGACTAGGGGCTGGTCTGTGCAATCACAGGAGGTTATTGCTGATCCCGGGATGCCCTCATTTGGCATTAAGAGTAAAACATTTTACTAATCTAGTGTAAATCTCAGTTTGTGTGTGTCTTCAGCTCCATTCTGCAGAGAAGCTCTTAAACTCTTTATGAGTCTCTGCCATTTAATATTATGCTAGATAGGCTCAGATTCAAAAAGGAAAGTACTTTGGCACCAGGCTTTCTTTTTTTTTTTATCACTGCTAAATATCAGGCTGACAAGACTGATAATCTTCCCTGATTACTTCCTTCACATTTTATTAGAACATGTTCCTGCATTCATTCAGATATTTAATTTCACTATTGATGGCTGCTTCCTAAAACATAAACAATTCCGTCTGGGTTTGAAAAAAAGGTTTATATGATATCCAATAATTGCCTTAAGTGACAGCAGCCACCATTACTAGCTCAATGCATTCTCCAAGGTTACTGTACTCAAGAGCATTTTCAACTACTAATTGTTTTTCTTCATGCTTCTTTGTTTTTCCCTTGGTCTTATAATTAATTTCTTCATTCCTTCCTCAGGTTTTCATGTTCACACACTAATTTTCTTCCTCAAGCTCCTGAAATGTTTCTGTGTACCTTAACCTTCAGGTAGAGCCACTGTTCTCCTGAGTATGCACCCTTTTCTGATGTGGGGCTCTGCTAAATACGGTAACTCCAGAGCTGCCCCATCAGCCTCAGAAGAGTCCCTGCAGCTTTATGCAGGTATGGCTAAATGTGGGATTATCTACAGATAAAGTAACTTTTCCCCCACAGTTCCTCCAAGCACGTAGCATTTGATTGCTATGTGTAGTGGGAAGCTCTAGACTTTTTCCACTGGCTTCCTGGCTGTCTTGTTGGAAAGAGCCTGAGGAGCTGCTCTCTTGCTACTTGAGCAAGGGACTGACAGCAGCTAAAGAGAATTTCTAAATAATCACAGCATCACCAGGACTTACACACCCTCTGGGAAACAGTCCTGGAAGAAACAGGTAATGATCTAGATGTGCTCAAAGAGGAAGAAGAAAGGAATTGCAGTGGCTGTCAGACGCTGTGGAAATCATGAGTCAGGCTCTATGAATATGGAGGAGGGTGCTGGCTGGGGTGATGACAGTGAGCCACAGCCACCATTGCCTTCAGGACTCTTGACTCAGAGCTTTTGGCAGCATTAACCTGAGGGTTCCTCGTGCTCCTGCAGGAGAGCACGGACGTGCCAGAACAAAATGCCTTACCTGTGCCTGTTAGAAGGTGGAAGTTGGCAACAGGATTGCAATCTCCCGACGCTGAAAACTGCTCCTTCTGCCATGACATGAGTTTTGCATAGCTGTGTGATGTAGGTTTTGGCATAGCTGTGTGTGAATACTTGCAAATATTTACGCTTACTTACAAGATCACGAATCAGAAATGTGAAATTTGTTGACCTGCTCTGATCAGGGATTAATATTATCTGAAATGAAAAAGTGTGCATTCCTGGAATACAGCCTATTTCATTACCTCCTTTAGAGGAAGATTTCACGTTATGAAGCATCAGTCTTTGTGGATCTGTTGACTAGAAGAAAGCCATTCTGTCTGAATGTTCAACCAACCCACACACCCAAAGCTACTATACATTATAGAAGGATGGATAACTCATTTTGTCTGCACACCTCAAGATATCAAAGTACAAGTAGTTGATACCGCAGCTTTTCCTGTCAAATTATCTCATCTTTTGGTGATGGTGGTGATAGAGGTAATGGTGGTGGTTCTGGCTTTCTAACACTAGGGTGGGGGAAAAAAAAAGGTCTTTCTGAAGCAGAAAGTGTGATTGTAACAATGCAGACATAAGAAAGGATGCTCAGGGACAAGTGTAATACCTGAAAGGTGTTGTAACTCATTTACTGAAAACGACCAGGTTTCATGCTACCATCATCTTCTTAAAGGATTGCATTCACTCCTCCTTGATGGCTCAGAGTCTCTTTTCCTATAGAATGAAATCTTTACAGGCAGCTGCTAGAGAATGCAGCATAATGAAGGCAGGTGCTGAATACAAGATACATTTATGTCACAGGATGAATATCATACATTTTATTTGCAGCTGATCCATCCTTTGCAAGCTGTGATCTGATGTAGCTAGATGAGAGGTTCCATTTTGCTGGTAGGGGGGTAGGATGAAAATCATATTTATGGCCTGCAGCCCCAGACCAGTATTACAACACCCTGCGTGTACTTGCTGGGGACAAGGAGACCTCAGCAAATCTGTTAACTCGTTCACTCTGGCCTTCTGTAGAGGATGTCTTACCCTTATATTAAAAAACATACTCTAAAAGCATGTTTGCAGACACTTGGAAAGAAAAGACCTGAAGATAAACTTTCCCTATTTAGTTTGCTAAATGTTGTTTAATTCTTTACTAAAACTCCTCTCCCCCTCCCTCCCTGCCATGTGAATTGGCAGTTGGTGCTAGTAAGACTGGTGATTCAGTGGCAGCCTGAATATTTTCATCTTCTTCATCCCTGCTGATGGTTTTGGGGCAGTCCTCTGTAAAATCTGTTGTTTCAGAGCTGGCAGGTAGCAGCTGGCTAGTTACTCCACCTGGAATACAGGATGTGGCAATGATTTTCTGCAGGTCCTGGGGTGTGAGAAGAGCAATCACAGGTGAAAACTCTGGAGTGGCCCAGGCTGCAGACACAGTAGGAGCTGAGTATTATGTTGTGGAGCTCTGGACTTCTCAGTTAATAAATCCAGACTGTAGTAAGCGAATGTAGTTGGTTGTGTGTGGTGTATGGACCTCTGACAGCAGGGTGTCGATGGCATTTGTTAGTGGTCTCCCTGTGAGCTACCTAACATGGGGGTTCTTACAGGAGATGATCCTGAAAATCCTGACTATTTTGATTTATTTGCTTTTGAAATCATAGCTTGGCAGTCAGTGTTATTACATTGACACAAGCAGCAACTGTTTACCCAACATCGGTTTAATGTCTGTGAAAGAGATTAAGGAAAATAAACCAAAATTCCTGCTACTTTATTTCACTGCTGGAAGTTTCAGTGGTTTCGTAAGATCAGCTCTTTTTAGATGACCTGCAAATTCGAAACAAAGGAACATATGGATATATTTATAAATCCAAAGATTATACAACATCATGTATGCATGTAGACTTAAACATCTGTTGACCTTAACACATACAATGAAAAAGTAGTTTAAGACAGATGTAGTTGGAATATGTGGTCGATGACAACCCACAAAGGCTAGGGTAAGGATGGTAAGTGTGTACAGAGTCCACACTTCATGTAGTTTCTTCTCCTGCCTAACACTGAAATAAAAAAAACCTTCAATCTCTACTGACCAAGACCTTTGCAGTTCATAAACAACACAATAAAGTTTTATCTGTGCAGTAGTTCTACAAATACTGTCCAATTTGTCTTTATTACTGTAAGATTTCCTAAACAATGTATTTTGTACCTAAGCATTTAGCTTTAACGGGGTAATTATGAAGTAGAGCATTTATTTGGAAATCAAAATCAAAAAAAGAATAACAGGCTGTTTTGCTTCTTTAGCTCTTTTCTCATAGTAACTAAGATAATCCCAAAAACTACAGAACAACAAAAACATCAAAGCTTTTCTATTTCCCAAATTTGATTAAATTCCCAAGCATGCATTTTTTATAAAAAGCACTTTAAGTATAAACAATCATGCCATTTGTGAAGCCCAGATCAAGTGGAAAGGCACTTGAAAATACACCACTGTTCCACTGGTTGTTAGCAAGTGCTTAACTGTGCACACAGATGTTTTCCTGCATAAAGATGAACCCTAAATTTATTTGAGATTCTCTCCTGGATGGGGTGGTAGATCACATTCTCCTCTCCAGATGTGGAGTAACCATCTCTAGCAATGAAAGCACTGCACAAGTGCATTTGTGGAAGTTCATAATCTGTCCCAAGTTACTTCTCATGTATTCTTAAATCTCATTCCAAAGACAGAGAGGTAGAAAAATAGGATACCATCTGGAAATGGTGAATTCAGTAGCCACAAATCTATGGAAGGTCCTGCCCAGGGGAAGGGGTCATTTAAAGCATCCGTGAGAAAATCCCCTGTGTTCAGCAGGTTACAGTGAGACAGAGGCAGAAAGAAGGTGGCTTGCACGGGATTCATCAGTGAGATAAATTAATTGCAGAATTCAAACACGGGGTAAATGATGATTGCTTCCTATTAAGGAAACAGCCTGCTCTGGGTCGTGGCTTCCTTGGGAGGAAGCAATGATTTACCATGTAACAGGTGAGCTATTCTGTGTTCTTTGGGAAAAGAACAAGAAGGAAAGGGTGCGAAACCAACGAGGTAAAAGTAGATTGTGTATGAGGAAAAGTTTCCTGAAAATAAAGAAAAACCTTCCTGGGAAACCTAATTACTAGAGAAAAACTAAGCCAAATCCTGGAGAGCATGGTTTATATACAGTTGAGCTGAGCTGAGCCAAGGGAAATTAGTAGGAAACCTGTGAGATGTGTTTGGATTTTATGATCCTGGGGATTCATCATGGCAATCACTTGCACTTTTTTTCTCCAGCATTTTGCAGCAGCAGAGCCTGAAGGCAGGAAAAATGGCTGTGGGTATGTGACAGGAGGGAAATCCCCTCAGCTAAAGAACTTTCTGTTGTCGCTCCTGTTTCCAGAATAGCTCCAAGCCTAGTTCCCAGCCTGAGCTGAAACAGTTCTCCTAGATCTCCTCCTCTTTGAACAGTCCAATATTAGAGGCATATTTTATTTTCCCAGGCTCCTCTTCCTTTTAGTGTGCAAAGTTATGCACTTCAACGTTTGGAAAGCTCGACTGTGCTGTTATGAAGATACAGAGTTTAATTGCCCATGCATGCTGCTGACTCCCAAATCCGTCTCATCTCCCAATCTTAACTAAGAGCTTTTAATATGTGAGGATGTTCCCACAACCACGAGTACACATAATTCCAGGCAATGATCTGCCTAGAAGGAGGGATAAGAGAAGGAGATGTGCAGCTTTATCCACCCTGCTACATCTCATGCAAAACAGCAACACATGACGGTCAACTCCATCAAATACTGCCAACAGATCTGGCTACATTAGCATAGTAATTAGACTAAAAGTTTATAGCTAAAAGAAGATGGCCTCCGAGAGCAATCACCATTGTCTCACTGTAATATCTTCATCTAAAAACCCAACTGTGAGAATATTTTTGGCAGAAAACAGGCAATAATAGGCCCCTCTTGGTTCTGCCCCCTCAAAAGCTATGCTTTGTTTTACGTGTATCTCAACTTCTAGCTAAAGTGATGAGCAGCAAAATCGCTCCCAACTCTTAGGTCAGCCAGCGTGCATCCTTACATCCAGTCTAGAATATTCAACCTTATTTTCCTTAGCCTGTCCCTGTAATAATACCTTGTGGAGGTGCAGAGGCATGGGACATTACGGACACTCGGCCAGCGTGAATCATTACACAGTGACTGAACACTTGGGACTAATGGCCACACCAGATTTTGGGGGTTTTTAAATCTCTAGTTCTTTTTCTGTCTCCTTCCTACTATATAGTCAGTGTCCCTAGTCTTTATTCTACTTTCCACCCCCATTTGCCCTAGAATTTCTCAATAACTCTTTTTTTTCCCTGGCACGTATGAATACCCTTGTGTCATAATTCGCTCAGTATTTGAATCCAGGCTGTCAGAATGGGTTCAGAATATGTCCATTGGTCCTAATAAGCAATGCAAACATTCAACATGTAGTACACTGCTGACACTGGCTAAAAGAACCCTATACTGGGTCATTTCATTCAATCCTACTTTATCTGTGCTTCAGGGCAGCTGCCAAAATGTCATGTCACCATCTTTCTGCTTTTTATTGCAGGTAGTTTAAATGAAATAGGAACCAGAACACTGGAATTACATGTTTAATGGTATGGTGTCTTCTTTCAACAGACTGTGAATCACTTGGGAGACACATTCGGTTTCGTGTATCAGTTCGGTTCTCTGTCGATTTACACAGACAGCTTGTCAACAGATGTTGAATCAGGGCACAACCTTCTACTGTCAAGAGTGCTGTTGGAAGTAAGAGAATTTTGTTTGTCTCACATTCAGGGGATAAAGCGCAATATTCAGATTTTACTTCTCTGACGTAGTAGTCATGTAAAAGACTGAAATTTCTCTGAGAGGGGTTTTGGTGGGGCTTTTTTCACTCTGGCTGATGCCTAAGAGCAGTCAGTTGCAGCTGAGAGACTCCACAGTGTGAACAGAGACACTCTGCTAACACCCCTTCAGTCCCAACTGAAAGACAAGCTTGAAGAACATACTCTTCAAGATCTTTATGAATGCCTTTAAAGCACTTAAAGAGTTAAGAAATTCAGAGTGGATTTTGTGTGAGCAGTGTGATACCGATAACCGAAACACCAAAGAAACCACCTCCCAGCTAGGCACAAAGACCATTCTTTTCCAGTAGGTACCCTAATGAAGTGTTGGCAGAACAAAGATAAATGTTTCCCCTCTTCTAGAAGTAAGTGAACTAGAGATTACAATGTTTCATAGGTTTTACAAACACTGTTCAAAAGGCCTGGAGAAACAGACCTCTGTTGGAATTTTCTCAGGCAAGTGATGAATGCTTTCAGAGGAACTCCCCCCTTGTTCTGTAAACCACGTTTCACCAGAAAGCCTTCTGATGTTAGTTAAGGATCACGTTCATTCATCTGTGGTCTGTGATCCTGTGGTAGGGTAGTAGTCTTCAAATCTCATTTCTAAAGTGAAATGAGACATTTTTGGTGAAAATGTGACCTCCTGCTTTTCAGATGGGCTAGGAAGACAGCAGAGGACAGTTCACATAGGATGGGATGACAGGAAGTCCAACCTCCAGCACACAGCTGGGTCAGCCACGGGCTCAGGGTTTTACCCAGACTTGTCTTGAAAACCTCCATGTATGGAGCCTGCAAAACTGGATATACTTCAATCTAAGATGTAAATGTATCATATAATAGCATGAGAACATACAAACACCCAGTGCTAGGGCAGGGGGAGTTAGAGAAGGGCAGTTCATCTAAACCTTCCAATTTATACCTGTAACTGGAAGTCCTCACCAGCATTGTAAATACAGAAGAATATATTTTTTCTTGGTTTTTTTTTCAGAAAATCAGTTTTCAGGACACCCTGAGGCATTTCCCAGCCCTGCAGCACTTGACAGAAGAACCATTTGAAGAACATTTTAGAATTGGAGTAAGGTAACACACTAACCTTCAGAAAAAAATGATTGCAGCTACTGTTTTCTTTTAGGTGTCTTTTGATAACAGGAGCCCACTAGAATAAAATAACTTCTCAGTTAACTCATCAAAGTGTTTGAGTCAAGTTGGGCTCGTTTTTAAATACTTTCTTAAAACTGAAACTTTGTAATAGTAATATTTTTGAATGAGCACACAACTTGCTTTCTAGAAAGGCTTTGATAATTACCCCAGCAGGCCAGTTACTGAGCAAATGAATTTTATACCGAGTTGCTAGCAGTTTTTTTAAAGAAACAAGCAAATGCCCCATAGCAATGCTTAGCAGAGGCAAATTTTAGCCTCCTAACTGAGAAAAGGAGCATGTTGTAGGTGGTGTATTTCTAGCTAATTAGCTGAAAATTAAAAATGCTCAAGGAAATAAAATTAAACTACTTGCTGAATGGTTTATGCCCTGGAGCAAAAGACACCTTCATAATGATAAAATGCTTTTAATCACCAAAGGTTTGTCTAATCAGCTCTATATACAACACACTGCACTGAAACTGTGCCAGTGTGGCCCATCCTAAAATTCACTGCAGTAAATGATAATGGCACTTGGAATGAATTTCCCTAATCTGAAAAACCCTCTGAAGGGCTAATCCTTCCCCTTTGGAAAAGGATCAGGCCAAACAGGCACAGTTTTGTCACAGCTGCTACTTCAGTCATGGTTTTCATATTACATTTTTCTTTAAAATCCCAACTTCTGACTCCTTGAAATGTGTGTATCTGTGTAGGTGGCTGTGCTAGCTTTGCTGTAAACTTGGGAAAATGTCAAATGGAAACCTGGGCTGCGTGGAAAGTTCAGCAAGAATGAGGGGTTTCCTCGCAGCTGACAGCGATGGTGCACGTGGCTGCTGTCCCACCTCTCGTGGGAGAACGGTCCAAGCACCCATGGGGGGCTCAGGGGCTTACACAGCGTGCCCTAGAAGCCCACAACAGGCAGTTGTGAGTGCGGGTAACTCTGACCTACCCTCCACACCAGACTTTCCTTCGTGGCTGTTGCTGCTAAACTGAGCTGAAAATGTGCTCAGCTGAAAACGTTCTACACAGAAACCATGCTTAAAGAGCCTGAATTGGTCTTACTGGAGAATACAGGTGTGTTTATTTCAGCTAACTGACCTGTCATTTTTTGGGAGGCTTCAGTGTCAGTTCATGGTGTTACCTTTCTCCTCTAAACTGCACTGACTCCTGTTCCTGTGAGGAGGTCTCCACCCAGTCACTGTCTCACTACTTTCAGAAGACGACTCTGCTACTTCAGCCATTGAACTCCTTGTCTACCAGCAGTCGTAGGAAACAGGCAGAAACCTGCCAAGCCCAGGGTTTCTGAAGCAGGCGCTGACACAGACAAACTGCCGCCGCCCTTGCGTAATCCCTTTCTTTCTCGCTCCATGTCAGGTTTCAGAAGGTGCTGATTGCATTTACGTAGTTGATGAGCTTCCTAATCCAGTGTCTAATTTCACCGGCATGTTGAATTTTTAATCTTGTAAAGATTCTTAAATCCATAGCTGGAATATGCCCTCTGCAGTGGAAGAACCTGTGGTGGAACAAGTATTATATAAGCTGAATGCACAGAGGTTTTTTTATTAAGTTGTAAAACAAGACTTGGCTTTATCCCAAAGCAATTAATTTATTCCTTGAACAGGAGAAAAAAAAAAAAAAGAGTAAAAAATGGAGACATCTGATCTTTTCTGAGTTATATATAACTTTAATCACTTGATGGGTACAGCCTGAGTAGATCAATCTGAAGAAATATATTTGCAGCATGTACTTATTGAGTGAAATTAAATCTACAACACTCAGAAAGTTAATCTGTATATCCTTATTAGAAGCTTCAGTGACCTTCGTTACAATCTTCTGAGCCTATTACCTCAGGAAACTAAAATTCAGTAGGCAGTTGTTTTTTCTCTAAAAGCTCACTGGCCGTCAGGCACTAATAGATCTGTGATTTAAATAAGAGATTGCCTTTTGTTGTTGTTGTTGTTGTAGGGAATATGGTTATCATAGTATTGTGTGCCTGACAGGTTGTCTAAAAAGGGAAATCAGCTCTTGGAAATAGCAAACAACTGGCATATTCTCCTGTTAAACCCATTTCCTTCCCTCCTTCCTCCCTGTTTATTTCTACTAGGGAGCCAGACAAGCTACAGGTCTGAGGGATACTCTTTACTCACCAGAGTGGACCCGTGGTTGGCTTTAAAGGAAAAGAAGGAACAATTTTTTGCTCCCTAAGTCTGCTTTGAGCTGCTAGCCTCTTTAACGACCTGTGACTAGGGAGATCCTTGAGTGAGATAAAACCCAAAGCGTTTAGCAGCACGGTGAGGCTCTCTGTACTCACACAGCCGGCTGGTTCAGCGCTAGGCTTGGAAATCCATCGGGAACAGCCCTGCGCACAGGTCTGGGCTGCTACAGATCCCGGAGCAATGAGCATGTGTTATCCCCAGCGTCTGAGCTCTGGTCGGGGTAATTACACCCTGCTTAGCTGAGCCCCGCTGGAAATCAGAGCAGCACACAGCTCTCTCCTGCCTGCTCCCAAACGCTGTCTCCAGCTGCTTGCTGATGCTCAGCTCCATGCCGAAGGTGGTTGCGCTTTGCTGGGTGGAGAAGCGATCCCCGTGTGCTGGCTCTAACGGCGTGTGAGATGACTGGAGACCTCTTAGGGTAAAAGATGTAAAAACATGAAGGGTTACGTTTCTGTTACTCCAGGAAAGGCCTTATACAGTAAGTGAGCGACGGGGCAGTGACTCCGAAGCGTTTCAGAAGCGCCTGCTGGGGTAATTCTAGGGACACAGCACCGCAGCGAAGTGTCGGAAGGGCAGAGAGCTGGCTACAAGGGCTTGGGCACAGCTCGGGGAAGTCGGGACTCCTCTGTGCTTACCCCAGCTCGGGGAAGTCAGGACTCCTCTGTGCTTACCCCAGCCTAGCAAGAGCTTCAGTTATTTCTTCAAGGAAGTCCTCGAAGAAATGTAAGCGAAGCAAAGTGCCCTTTAAAGTGAGATGGTGCCATTTATCTACATGGCTGGTCTGTTGTCACGATGAGCTGGTAACGTTTGCAAAGCACGTATGAAGCGCTCTAAAAAGCGCTAATTAAATATGTTTTTTTTTTTCCCCTGTCATCGATAAAAGTTTCTCCGCTACCTGTCTTAGGAGCTAATTACAACTACGTCTTGCCTCTACCTGGCAGCTTAAATGCATTGATTTGCTAAGGCGGGACGAGCCTACCTCCGGGTACGCAACAGCAAACAAACCCTGTTAGCAAAGCGCTTCATCTCAGGGGCGGCGGGAGGCGGGAGCGGCAGGGGCGGCGAGCAGCGCTCCGCGCCACGGCTCGGGCTTTGCAGCCGCGGCTCCGGCGGGCGAGCGAACGCCGTTTACCTGCCCCCTCCCCCCCCCCGGGGTGGGGGTGTCCCGTTCAGGCGGGAGCCCCTCCCTAGCCCGCCCGGTCCCAAAGTTTTGCCGTGAAAGTTTGTGTGTCGCTGGCGCGGCGCGGGAGCGGCGGGCAGGTGAGGGAGGGGCTGCCGCGCTCGGGCCCTCAGCCGGGGCCGGTGGGTTTGCTGCGGGTATTTCCTCCCCGGCCCCGCGAGCAGCGGCTTCCCCGCCGGCACCGCCCCACCCCGGGGCGCAGGGAGCTTCACCCGGCGGGAGCTGAGCGGAGGCAGCGCGGCCGCCTCGGCGCGTTTGCGGGAGACCGCCCGTAGGGGAACGTGGGGCGGCCCGAGGCGAGCCCCTGCTTTGCTGCCTCCCCGCCCGACCCCGGCACCGGGCGCCGAGGGCCGCCGCGGCTCGGAGGGGGGGCCGCGGCCCGGCTCGGGCGCGCAGGGCTCCGGCGCGTCCCCTGAAGTTAAGGGGAACGCCGAGCTGCCCGCTGCGGCACCGGCCGAGGCGGCGCTCCGCGCACCGACCAACTTTTCTGCTGACTCCTCACTCACCCCCCGCACCTCCCCCGTCACCCGGCGGGAATCGGGAATTCAGGGCACGTCTCCAAAACAACACAACGAGAATGGCTAATATCGCCTGTGCCTTCTCGGGCAGTCGAGTGACGGCTTGTGGCGGGCGGCGAGTCTGCTTGGCACGCTGGTGACAACTTCGGCTCGCTGCAGTCAATAAACATGCTCGGGTAATTTCACCAACTTAAACAAAAAAAGGGAAGATCTTGCTTTGACACAAGCTTTTTTCTAATCTCCCCTGTCCTACAAGGCAGAAGAAAGTCCACTTTCAACCCTGCTAGAAGACCGAGGGCCATCACGTTGACGTCTTGTCAGCCCGGTTCCTGTGCTAACTTCCCCAGATCCAGGTGACCTCCATGGGACGCTCGATGGCTTCACGCCCTGCTTCGGGCAGGTAAGAGCTGAGCATGCCAAACCTGCCTTTGTCTGCTGGGGTGCAGTGGGGTCCCCCAGTCCTGACTGGGAGCCGTTAGGAAGGATAATAAGATGAGATGATGATAACGAGGTGTCTTGCAGCCATCAAATGAAGTCCTTGGTATTGAATGTTCTGGTAGACTGGTGATGTGCCAAAGCCATCGCTCGCGGTACTGGAGTGTCTTCTCCGTTCTCTTTAAGAAAGCAAAACTTTCCATGATGCTGATGTGTTAACCTACACACTCGTGGGTAGGACAACTCTGCATTTATAGTTGTTAGCACCTGCCTAACTTTTGTTTGTTTCTTTATAAAGAATAATTAGAATTGCTCCTTTAAATTAACCTACAAGTGGCAGAGGATTGCTGTGTGGATTAAACTAACATGATCTGAAGTTCAATTGGGTTTATGGCTGAGGGGCAGGACCAGGTAAGTGGTTGTATTTGCGCGTGTTCTCTGAAGCAGTGCAGGTGCTGTTGGCTGCTTTCAGTCCCCTAGTGCAATTCCTGTGGGAAGATTTAATGGCATCAGAAACCAAGATGCGTTTCTTCACTACAGTGAGTCTTGCTCACATCCGTTGCTTCATTAAAAGCAGGTTTTTTTTCTCTGGAAGTACGTGGAAAGGATAATGAGGAACTAGTGACTTTAAAATGGCCAAATCGAATGCAAACCATGCTTTCTTTGCCACATTATTAATTTTGTGTAACACGTTGCATGCTGTAAAGTGCATTAATAACAGAACCTAATTGCTGGAACAACGTCCTGGTCTGCTACGTAACAAGGAAGAGTGAGTAGAAAAATGTTAAATATGTGCAGCTTGCCTGGATGGGAAGTTACTCTGGTGATGTTGATGTTTGAAATTTCCTGATTGCTCATGAAATTTTAAGTTTTTAAGCTCTGTTTTTTTGAAGGGGCTTCATCGTTTCAGGATTTTCAGTGGTGAAGGATGCTCACTTTGTTTAAACAGCTCTGTCCTTTGAAAGGAAAATCCTCTGACTTTCAGACAAAATATTCCATTGTTTTTGTCTGGTGGAACACTAACAAAATTCTCTTAACTTGATTTGCAAGGCTGGTAGGTAGTAATCATCTGTTATTGCCACTGATAAAAGTCGTGCAGGCCAGATGGCGTCTTCCGTTCCACTTCAACACAACCTTCTTAGAGGAAGCTCTTTGGGTGGAAGTTGCTGAGGTGTCAGCAGCACTGCTGTACCAGTCACAATGGGGTTTGGGCCTGCATGTTGGGTATTGCCCTCTGCCACCAGCCCGTGAAATGCTCTCTGTCAGGGTGTGAAAGAGAAACTCATCACTGCTCTGACCTTGCTGTGCTCAGCCCACGTAGTGAGGCTTTGCCGGATTGCTGACCATTGCCCCACCTCATCCCACCAGTAGCTTCCTATGGACAGGACTGGATACATTATGGGGATTTTGCTTTGATTTTGGGTTCGGTGTTGTGGTGGGTTTTGTTTGTTGCTGTTTTTTTGGTTTTGGTTTGGTTTGGTTTTGTGTTGTTTGGTTTGGTTTGGTTTATTTCTTTGGGGTTTTTTTTGTGTGTGTGTGTGTTTTATTTATTTATTTCTACAGACTGTCTCAGCAGCACTGAGTTGGGTTGTTTTGATCTGGTTACGCAGTTAATTCAGATTTCTGTAAGGACTTTGACTTCGCCCAACCCTAATACTCAGCATAACTTGCTGGAGAAAGAAAACAGCAAATACTTTGCATTTATTCTTGGCAACCACTGGAATAAACTAGAACAAAGAGGATCGCTGCCCGATACGAGGAACTGTGCAGGCATTGTTACGAGCTGGAGCTGTGCCTTGTGCTAGTTGCGAAGCCAGAAAGTTGAGATGTGAACAGTGGAAAGCTGATCCTGGAAGATCACCTACACGTGAAGTAGGACACAAGCTAACAGATGAGAAGTGAGGGAGGAGGGGGGGGTGTTGAAGTGAGAAGATATCCTTGCTTCCTTCTGCTGACTGAGCTGAAAGTAGCCTGGGCCAAGTGTCCAGCAGGACATTCCTCAGTGCAAAATCTTCTTGCCATGGTACTCCAATGGAGGGATCAGAAAATGTATTGCTTCTTGGGGTAAGGAAGGAAAGAGAGGAGAGAAAAAAAAAGTGGGGTTGCAGTAGCTTTCTGTGTCCTTAGTGTCATTTTGCTATCGCTGATCCAGTTGTGTCTGAGGAGATGCCGAGTGGGTGGGAATTTGTGGTGACCCACAGTAATGTGAATGCTTTGACCATTATAAAGGACATCTGTTCTTTTTTCATCAGCATTCTACTGGCTAACCACTATCTGGAACATCTCTATTTTCAGGTGAAGGGAAGAAGGCGGAGGGGAATTAAGAAGAAAAGTTTCTACATAGTTTGAGGCAATCTAATGTTTTGCTTTGCGATGGTTTTGGTTTTAGAATTAGGTGATGGTGAGAAGAGTAATATTGGCAAGGAAATCCTCAGTTAGTCAAACATGCTCTGACCAGATGCCATTCGTTTTGTGTGGTCTGGAATAGGAAAACGACAGGAATTGTACCTGAGTGCTGGAGGTGCCTCTCCTCAGCTGCAGGTGTGGCCAGGAAAGGAAAAGTGGCCAGAAAGCTGCAATGAGGAATCCTGCCCGAGGCAGGAGATGCACGCTTCCCCGTTCTTGGGTGGCTGGGCTGTTGTGATTGCTTCTGGTGGCCCTGTGCAGAAATGGGTCTCTTTGAACTGCACCCAGAACACAATGTGGAAAATGCAAGGATTTTACATTAGTGGGATGTGGATTCCTGAAACTTTTAAATTTGACAATGGTATTGAAGACTTTGGCCTCAGAGATGAATGATTGTAAATTAGTCAAGTTTATAAAGTTTTGCTGCAGAGAGGTCTGTGTTCTCATCAAAGGCGTGTACTGGTTCTGTCTGCCAGGTCAGCTGTTTCTCCATGATGAATGAAAACAAGTGGTAATATCTCTTTGGTACTCAGAAGGACTTTTGGGGGGTGTGAGTTCACTATGACATTTTCTGTGAAGACTTGAGTTGAAACGGACGGGACGTTGGTGTCCATACTTCCAAAAGAGATGAGGGGGAAGGTTGGGCTACAGCAAGAATCAAGTTCAATGTGGGTGAGAGGGACACAGCAGTTTCTTAGGCTACCTTAGTTTCTTAGATAGCAAGATTAGATTAAATTAGCTAGCAAGCATCCTATCCAGCAGGGTGGTCAAGCTGTCACCCTGTGGAGCCGTGTTGCCCAGGAGAGGGAACAAAGAAAGATTTACAGCTTACCTAGGGATGCTGAGTGTCTGTCTGGATATGGCTGAATCTCTTCTGAAAATACTTTAGGTTGAAAGTAATTGCTTGTTGGCTCTTCCTTCCCAGCCACAAGAGAGCATTTATCTTGATTAAAGAGTATTTGCAGGTATTTCCTCTTTGCCAGGGTGCTCGAGAGTGTTATCCATGGCCGTTGCTTTTTAATACTGGAAGACCAAATTTGTCACTGTTGTGTGGCCATTTTTCAAGTTCTACTGGAAGACTTGTAGACACAGACTTTTTTTAATATCGCTATCATTTTTTCATATGTGGGTTACAAATCACTATGTTAAATAAATTAAACTACTTATTCAAGCTGAAAAGCCTTTAAAAATCTCATAAGGTAGCAGAATAGCTTTAGACTTTGGATAGGTTTGATGCATTTAGAGTATAATCTGTGCTAAAATAGGTAGTCTTAATTAAAACTAATGTTACTCTTGTTTAAAACTAATCTTCAAACTTAGCCAGTGCACAGACAAAGAATGGAGTTCCATATAAATTAAATTTAAATAAATTAAACTAATTACAAGCAGCATGAAAACTCTTGATACAAAGATAATTGCAGTGACTGTGGTGGTGGGGTAAATCTGCTTTAGGGTGTGTTTGGTAGCTTAAAAACAAATGCACCTTGAACTGCTGTTTCCTTTTAAGGAATTTCTATCCACTCAAAACTGAAACTGCCCTAGTAGAAAAATGTCTCGTTTTCTTACCCATCGATTAAATTTCTTGGAAGCATTCCTGATTTTACTGTGCATCCAGACAGTGAAGAAGACAATCTGGAGAAGAGAAGGCTCTGAGGAAACCTTATAGCAGCCTCCAGTACTTAAAGGGCCGCAGGAAAGATGGGGAGGGACTTGGTATAAGGGCATGTGGTGACAGGACAAGGGGCAATGGTTTTAAACTAGAGCAGGGTAGATTTGGATTAGACATTAGGAAGAAGTCCTTTACTCTGAGGGTGGTGAGACACTGGAACGGGTTGCCCAGAGAAGTTGTGGATGCTCCATCCCTGGAAATGTCCAAGACCAGGCTGGATGAGGCTCAGAGCAACCTGGTCTAGTGGGAGGTGTCCCTGCCCATAGCAGGGGGGCTGGAAATAGATGATCTTTAAGGTCCCTTCCAACCCAAGCCATTCTATGAAACACCTGACAAAACCACACAAGTGGGCTTGTTTGGAAGCCTGCCACCATTCATTACTCTTTTATGAGAAGATAGATATGAATCTGAAACAACATTTCCAAAAGTAACCAATTCCTGCTTTCTAGTACCTGCAATTTAATTAGTGTCTTTCAATGATATTCATTCAGATCTTCATGCCTTATTTATTTGGCTTTTTTTTCTTTTTCTTCTAATCCAGATGCTGTCAATGTCCTGTTACATGAACAACACAGCTTTTGTCTGAGGGAAAAGAAAAGAGGTTTGTATTCATTGATCCTTTGACTAATGGTTCTTGAAGCATTGCTTATGCTGGGGAGCTTCTGTCTTGGCAGCAGAGTAATTTCTGAAGACAGTGCCTTTGCTGCAGGGCTGAAGTTAGGTGCAGAGACTTAAGTAAACCTTTTAGTGTAGATAAGGAAGAGTGCAAGTCTGAGAATTCTGAGGGCACTGTAGGAAAAGCTCCAAGTGGTAACAGCAAATGAAGAGCTGGCTGGAAGGAGGTTACACTACACACAAAAGGCATTTCACAGAGAAATTCCCCAAGCATTTTCTTTAGTTTTGCCCAGTTTTCACTACTTGCTTCCAATCCTGTGCATCATCAGAGTAGCTACAAACAGGTACGTGTATATGATGTGGAGGAAATTCCATCTCTGCAGAATCAAGGCAAAAAGAAAGAGATGGAATAAAACTATGCTACTCACCTTCCTCCCGTGTGCCAGGTTTGAACCAGATACTTCCTGACCCATACAAAAAAATCCTGAGACAGAACATTTACATTCTGTTAATGTCTAGCTATCTATCTTCTACAGAACAATTGCATATAAAATGATTAATATTTAAACTCTGGTTTCCATTTTCTGCAGGCAGGTTTGAGCTTCAGAGAAGCGTATGATTTTAATGGCACAGAATTGGAAAAGAATCCTGTCAACTTCTGAACGCACTTTTGTTGTTCTTAAAACGTTTGGTCTCTTTCTAACGCAGTTACTGTGTTCATTCAACAACTGTTTGCAATGGGTGTTCCTGCTAAGCCCTGTGTGTATGTGTATTTTTAGAAATTGGGCAATTCTAGATGCAGCAGTGCTGAGTTATTTAAAAAGAGGAGCTCATGGAACACACAGTACTTGTAGGTTTCAGAATAGCTGTTAAATGCCTGCATTCTCTTCTTCTGTTTGTTTGCATGCACACATACCTCAGCTCTGTTCTTCTAACAGGTTTTTCTTTTAGATATTGTTCAGGAGGCTGTCTTCCTTTAAAAGGTTGAGGTTTTTCTTTGCAGTCGTTTACCAGACACTTCTATCAGATGTGCACTTACACGGGTGGCCATTGTGGTGGATTTTAGCATTGTTTTCTTTTGCAGGTGTGCTGGTTTGAGCTGAATTAATTTGCTTTGCAGTAGCTGGTATGGGGCCGTGCTTTGCATTTGTGCTGAAATCATTGTTGATAATACAGATAGACGCATTCCTTATGAAAGTTCATGACCAGAAGCTGGAGAGCAGCTGTTGAAGCCAGCCAAAACCAGCACGCCAAGCCAGCGTTCTGGTTCAGGTGAAGGGGTTGGTGTTTTTCTGGTACACAGTGCCTTCTATGGTATGTTGTTATCCCCTCAATTTTATGGCCCCTTTGTGGCAGGTGCAGGGGATCAGGTAAATTACTTCCTTTTCTGGGCCCTCTGCAATGCAAGGAAGCAATCTTCTTGGTAAGGTCTTTACATTTGATCTCCTTTCCAGTGAACTTAAGTGGCAAAAACCCGTGTTCTTGACAAGTCCTTCCCACGTTGCAAAATAGCCGAGTAAAAAGGTGATCCATTAAGTCCTTTTCTGCTGTGTCCCCAGTATCATCTTATGCTGACCTTCCCTAACCCTGCAAAACCCAACTTGGGTTCATGTTTGAGGGTCACCCTCAGAGTGTGACTCCCCACAGCAGGCTGGACCGATGCCGAGGCGCTGCGAGCCCGTGCAGCGGGGGTGGCCGCAGGCACCCTTCGCTCCAGGACCAGGGGTGCTGGCTTGCTCAGTGCAGGTAGCACCAGGGTGCAGTCTGGCCACGTCAGAGGGTCTCCAGCTGCTGCTGTAGCTTCTCAGCCCTGATGGTTGGTGGGCAGTGGTGTACCGGCATCTCATTTGGGGTGTTATGGCAGCAGGTGACGTGGGCGGCGTGGAGGTGCAATGGTCTCTGCAGCCACTTTGAGAAACACTTCTGCTTGGAACTTATCCAGGCGTGGAAAGATTGATGAGATAATGAACAGAAATCTAAGCGTTGAAAGTAATGGCTTGTAAGAGCTCCACCTTGTATGTAGTGTGCTGTTTACACAGTCTCTGGTGAAGAATAAAAGTGTACCGTGAGAACTAGCTCCATCTCTTGTTATTCCAGGTCAGTGTCTCGGGAAGACATGAAGGTGCAGGCACGCTGAAAACTTCAGAAGAGTGACCCATGCATCCTTCTGAAAGCTGGAAAGTAGCTCACTGATAGGGTCATGAACCTGAGACAAGTCTTTGTGTCTGTACTGATGTTTGGAGTAGCCGGTCTACTCCTCTTCATGTATCTGCAAGCTTGGATTGAAGAGCAACATACAGGTACAGTAGGGTTTTTTTCTTTCTTCCTTTGTTTCTTTTTAATGTGATTGCACCCATTATTGCAGAGATGATTGTGAAGTCTGAGTACATGTGGACAGCTGGGTGGAGTCCCCCCGTTTGGCAGTAGAATGGCATTGAAAATAGATTTGTCTTAATTGCTACACTTCATATAAGCATTGAGAAATTTGTTGAGTCACATGAAGAGATGCCCCTGGCTACCTAATCGTGTTGTATCAGCTTCATTTATAAAAGCAAGTGTTGCAAAAGCATATTGTGCATGCGTGAAGCCAAGCAAGTCCAGCTCAGAAACAATTCTGTATGCTGATTTTCTGTGGGTTTTGTACATTTTATTTTGTGTGGCAAAGGAAGTCTTTGAGAATTACTGCCATGTCCTCTAGACAGAAATGTTCTCTGAAGCAGCAATGCTCATGTGGAATCATGCTGTTCTGTTTTCTTTGTTTGTTTGTTTGACACGGAGATACTGGACTTAAAAGCTTTTTATAGATAAAGCATATTGCAACTCTGTGTAAATCTGTATTAGCACTGACTCAGGATTACACTTTGGAGCTGAATTTCTGTTGTCCCCCCTTCACCTTATTTCAGTTTGCAGAACAGGTTGATCTAGATTCCTTTTTGCATGAAACTAAACCAGACTATTCACCTCAGCCTCGAGTGGGTGCTCAGTTCACAGGACCAGTCAAAGAGTTACTCTGAAGAAACCCCCACCCCAGATGTGTTTAGGGTAGATGTCAGCAAGGTCCTTGGCACCTCTTTGTCTCTGCAGATCCACTTCTGCTGTGCCATGTTACATGATGGCATATCCTTGATTTTAGTTGTACACTTGTTTGGGGCTTGTTGTTTGTTTGCTTTTTAGGTGTTTTATTTATTTTTGTTTTGGTTTGGTTTTTTTGCTCCCATGTGCAATGTTCCCAACTTATTAAGAAGTCCTGACTTCTGTCTCCTCTTGTCTCTTTTGCTCAGCTTCCACTTCCTCTGTAAAACTCTTCCTTCACAGTGCACTGATAGCATTGTGAAGAAACCCCTCTGTAAACCCCCATTAGGCTGCTGGCTGCATTGCTCTGTGCTTTTATTGTATATGAGCTGCAAGGCTCCTGCCTAGAGAGCAGTGCTGAGGGGGGAATCTAGCCCATCATTCCTCCCCTTGTTTGACAATGACTTTTATGGGTTTTCCCAACTAAGTGCAGCATTCATTTCGACTTGGTAATGTTTCAGGGCTGGGCCAAGGTCTTTACAAGCTTGTATTAACAAGGCTTAAAAGAGGTAGCACAGGAAAAGGTTCCTGGAGCCTTCCTTGAAAGTCACTGCTGTTGTCAGGAATGTCAAGGGTAGATATCCTTGCTTCCAAGGTAGTTCAGGAATGTAGATGACAACTGTAGATTATTGATTTATTTACTTGGTAACATTCTTCACATTCCTTGCATCTTTTCTTGCCCTGTAATTAACCTTTCTTTCCTTGCAGTGCTTTTCGTTGCTATTTCTCACTGTGTTTCTTCCACTCCTTTCTTTTGAGTGCATCTCTCTAGCATTAAACAGAAAGAATAAAAATATAATAAAGGGCAAATTAGAACATACTGTGTTCTCTTGGGCAGCCAGATGCTTTCTTTGGGGTTTTCTTTGATGTATTGCCGTAATCCTCTTCAGGAGAGAGGCTTCTCCTTATACACATAAGTCATTCCAGTGTGAAAACATTTCCATAATAAAATGGAAACTATCAGGAAATAACAGAATGGTTACTGAGCTTAAAGTGTGACTGTCGTTTTGGGTGCCCTTTTATCTCACTGGACTGCTGTTGTGACAGCACTTCAGCGAGATCCAAAGAAAAGGCATTTTGGCATTCTCTGCAGTTGCCAGGTCACGCATTTTGGGAAGAGCATGGAGAAAATAATCCTTTGATGTCTGTCCCTGCTTCTTTCAATTTAAGATGTAGAGAGCCATTCTTTTTTATTTCAAACACCTGTATTTCCTCTAAGCCTTCTGCAGCTCAGTTCCCTAATGTTCTCCCCCTCCATGCTACTTCAGAGTCGATATGAAATAAAAAATACTTGCATGTTTGTGCTGTGCTTTAGTTCTGGGCATTTCTCACTCTTTTTGTCCCCTCCTGCCATGTTTTTCATGTTGCGTACCGTGGCTTTTTTGGAGATGAGCTGTGTCTGGAGGATCCCAAAGTGACAAGTATCTTTAGAAGGATTTTACGTGCTCCTTGAATGCTATCCCTGTGCACAGCTGTAAGACAGCTCGTTTCAGTCTGCAAGTGCCGGAGTGTGTGACTTGGTGTTCCGTTAAGAGATGGAAAGCGTGCCTCGTGCTTCTCATGCTACCAGCCTGCAGAGAGAAGGGTGTGTTGTAGGCAGGACTATTTTTATCTTCCACGGTGCCCTGCTCGGAGCCTGCAACATTCACGTACACATCTGATTGCTGAAGGATGGAAAGTTGGCTGTGTTTGAGTTCGGGAAAGTATCTGTGCACCCCAGGGAGGTGCTGCTGCTTGCCAGCCGCTCCTCGGAATAGCTGCCTGGGAGCCTTTGCAAGGCACAGCCACTGGAGAGAAACTGTGTGGTACTCCACTGCTCTTTCTGATGTTCAGACTTATTTCTCAGGCTCCCCAAGCTGTGGTGTGAATGATTCCCAATCAGATGTAGATTTGGGGGGAAACTGGGAAGTTGTAATGGTGATACCCTCTTCTTTATTTGTACTGTTATATTAAAGCCAGACTGTTTACTTCCATCCTCACCTTTCTTATTGCCACCTTTTCTTTTTCTCACTGTTCATAACTTTTCATACTAGGCCCAATGCCACTGTTTGGTTTCTTTCTACTTGCTCTTCACATCTCTGAGATCTCAGCTGTGATTTGATTTCCCCCATTTGTCTTATTTTCCTCTACACCTGAAAATCTGCTTTTTTCTTTGCTAGCACCTTTGTATTTCACCTAAGGGATACTGCTTGGTTGGGGTTTTTTTTCCTTTCGCCTCCCTTTGCAGGGTACTAAGCGTGGTTTTTTGGTTTTTGTTTTCTGATTTACTTTTGCAAACTTACCTCATCACTCAAATTTATCCAGCACAGGAACACCTTCACTAATCTTTCATCCTGTCTCTCTGCTTCGGATGCAGCCGCAGGCTCAGCAGCTGGGCACGTCTCTGGTGCAGCCGTGTCTTCTGCTCCCTCTCACTGGGCTTGGGCTCTTCAGATTGGTTCTCATCACATTCATCATCCCTATACCTTAGAAAAGATCAAATCTCTCATTTAGAGATGTCTAAGAAACAGCTGCTAGCTACATGGTGGTCCTCTCTGCTGGCTTTTCAGAGACATTAGCAGGCTGTGAGCAGGTGAGTTTCTTGGTTTGGCTCTGCACGTGGAGCGCACGAAGACAGGATGATACATCCTTAATTACCTGTAGCAGAGCCCTTCTGTTGGGTGTCTTCAGTTCACTGTAGTGGAGTGGAAACAGACTTGTTGAGAACAGTCGGACATGACTGTCAATACTACAGACTTTATTTGGCTGAAAACTTCATTGCCATCAACACTGATAATGGAATATGTACAGAATCACAGAGTCATAGAATGGTTTGGGTTGGAAGGGGCCTTAAAGATCACCTGATTCCAACCCCCCTGCCATGGGCAGGGACACCTCCCACTAGAGCAGGTCGCTCAAAGCCCCATCCAGCCTGGTCCTGAACACATCAGGTGATGGAGCTTCCAGAACTTTCCTGGGCAACCCGTTCCACTGTCTCACCACCTTCATAGTAAAGAACTTCTTCCTAATGTCCAATCCAGATCTACCCTGCTCTAGTTTAAAACCATTGCCCCTTGTCCTGTCACCACATGCCCTTATAACAAGTCCCTCCCCATCTTTCCTGCGGCCCTTCAAGTACTGGAGGCTGCTATAAGGTCTCCCCAGAGCCTTCTCTTCTCCAGATTGAACAGCCCCAAGTCCCTCACCCTGTCCATATAGGAGGGGTGCTGCAGCCCTCTGATATCTTTGCAGTGCACGGGTTATATGCTGCAGTACCATGTCAGACATACAGACAGCCATACAAAGCAAGAAGGCTGGAGAGGTAATTTTTACCTGGCAGGTCATCATTAAGAATTATTAGTAGAAAAACTTTTATCTCAAAGTTTCTCAGTTCCAGACTTACCCTGTTTTCCTTAAGTGTGCTGCATGTTGTCAGAATAGCAAGTAGTTGCTGCTGGAGTACACTGAAGGCTGCTTACCTCTGTGTCTGATGGTAACCTGCTTGGGTATGTTGCCCTGATTACAAACAGCCCTGTTGGAGCACCTGATACGGTCTCTGCAGAATTCCAAGGGAAACCTTTGGTTTCTCCCTAGAATTAAATAAGAACTTCTGGTATTTGTTTTTCGTGTGGGTATATGCATATATGTATGCATGAATACTTATTTTGTGTACTTATTTTTAGCATCCTCTTTATTTCCCTTCGTTTTGTGCATGTAGAGGCTGCTGGTAGGAGAAATGTTTGAGAGAGAAACCTGTCTTCTCAGCACAGTCAGATAGTTGGATATGTGACAAATCAGTTGACAAGGAAGAATTCTTTTGGTGTTCAGTCTCAACAGCATTTGTTTCTGTCTTTTTGCTCCCATTTTACTCATTTGCTGTTACTGTAAGCATGTTGGTTATTGCTAGAAATTGGGGATAACTCTTGATAGTTCAACATCTCTGAAATAAACACTTAAGGATCAGGGGGCTGACAGGTTACAAGTAATAGGAGCTGGTTTAGTGTAGAGGGGACTAATGTCTTGCAGCTGACGTGTGTGATTTAGCTGGGAAAAAACCTGATGTATGTCTCAGAGCAAAGAGTTCACGGAAGAAGAAACTTTCCTTTTAACTTTTCTTTAAACATGGAAAAAAACTGGTTTTATTTTTGGTTCTTTTTTATTTTGAAAGGCAATCATCATGGCATGGCAGCATGAAGATTGGCTAGGCTTTCAAGTGTGGGTCCCTGCTGCCTCAGACCACTGTCTCGTGTACCTTTTTGTATCTTTGGTTGTATTTATGTTAATGGAATGGTCAATGAAGAAAGAATGTTTCTACGTTTTTACTGTGAAAGGTGTTTCAGAACTCTGTTTGAAATTAGGAAGGTTCATGTCACATCAGCATATGGAGGAGCCCTTTTCCTGCTGAGCTGCTCCAGCTTTGAGCCTTGTGGCTCAGTCTGTGGCAGTGGATGTTACTGTCTTCAGACACAAAGTTAGTTGGCTGCTATCAAACACTAGGTTTAAACACACTGAACAAAGCCCAAAGCAAATCAATACCAAAAAACCCTGCAAAGTTTGTTCAGTTCTATCCTAAGTGACCAAATCAGCCTAAAGGCTCTTCAGTTGTTTGTAAAACTCCAAGTATTCAGTACTCAAGAAACTGCATAATATGCTGTATTTTAACTCTTGCCCTGTACAGAGATTAAACCATTATTAGACTGTTCCCAGGCGTGTTTGAGCCTCACTTGATATACAGTGGTGGCAATAAAATATCACACATGTCCATTTGGTTTGGATTTTGATTGGTTTGATCTTGATTTAGTGAAGATGTGCAGCGTCCTGGACTGTCCGGAAACCCGTAGTTGGCAGCAAGTGGCAACAGTATTATCCCCTCCACTAGTTCTTCAGGAACCCCCACTCCTTCCAGTCCGACTCGTAACCACCAAAACCTATTGTTTCCTTACCATACTGGGAGCCTCCCCGTGATTAACAACATCCAAGACTATCATTGACCTCTGTTAAACCTGTGTGGTACCTGCCAGCAAATACAATTTGTCCCCCACAGCTTTGTTGTTTCAGATGATTCTGTTTCTATTGACCGTGCAGCTTTCTAGCACACAATCCTGGCAGAAAGTCACAGCGTGTGGCTCAACCGAAATTAGGCTGAGTAGGCACAGTTTTTTTGTCTCTTAATCCTTCATCTTCCTATGAGCTAAAGTTAGCACCTTAGTAAGAGGCAATGACATGAGTTACCAGTATCTGAGGAATGATAGAAATACTCCTTTTTTGTTGGGTTGGTGGTTTTTTTGTTTGTTTTTTTTGTGTTTGTTTAGTTGGGGTTTTTGTGAGGTGACTAAGAATTCTAAGCAAAGAATATTTAAGACTTTGTATCACCTATTTAAGAATCATTTTCCTGTTTGTTGTTCTTTAATATTAAAAAAAACCCCTAAATTACAAAGCAGGACGTAGTCAAAGCCAGCCCTTTCCAAACCAGGAATACTTGTGTTTGGTTGGGTTTTGGCTCAGGGATGCTGCAGCTCAGAAGCTCCTGGAATGGCAAGGGTGGGATACAGGGTAACTGGTGCTGTGGCAGTGACTGTCAGTTGTTCAGTACACATGCACAAACCTGCTGTGAGCCAAGCAGACAAAGGGAGGGGTGTGGTGGGAAGAACTTGAAGAAAGCAGTTGGCTTTAGAAAATTGAGTTTCTCAGGAAACAGAGATAGCAAGGCAGTACTTGTCTCCTGGCAAAGAATTGCATTGCCCTAGAACATAATGGATGATGACCTAAAAGCCACAAAATTTGACACACACCTCAGGGATGGCTTCTGCATGTCTCAGACACGGGCTAACATCCAGAAAAGTAACTAAAGTTCAGCAGCCTGAGGTTAAGAATAATCAGAATCAATATGAAATCTCAGCGTGAGCAAACGCCAGGTGAAAGAAGAGGAGATGTTAATTGAATTCATAGTTAATGTGATTGGAATGGAGCAGATCATTTCAGTACCAATTATAATCTAGCAATGGAAGAACTTACCCAGCTGTGCATACGTGTGTAAGGGCACAGAGGAAGAAGATGTCAAAGGTTTGTGGTATCTTCTGCTACAGATAGGTCTTGTCTGGATTTAATGCAAGTGTGCACTTAGAAACGGCTCAGGCGAACTTGGGGGTGTTTATAGAGCTGCACAGTTGTGCCCTAGGTGTATGCATGTTGCTTCTTGGTGAATTATTTGTGAGAGAAATGAGGATCTGGGGATTTTTGGTTTTGATTGTGATCAGTTATGGAGATGTGGTGTGTGAGTTCTGTTAGCTGCAGCTGGAAGCACTCAGTTGTATTAAATAGAGACAGGAGGGTATCAGTGCCTGATGCTTCACCATTCATCCACAAAAGAGTTCTGTTAAGGAAAGAAAATATGTCTAATAGAAAATAAATGCAGTAAACATTGTGTGCAGAAGCAGTTTCCTCTCTGACTTTTGATAATACTTGATATTCTTGCTTAAACTTTTAAAAATAACAGACAAACCCCGGGAAGAGAAAGCAACACAGTTGTTCCTCCGTTGGTGCCCAAACCTCACACTTCTCCTACTATTGAGAAGTACATGCCATGAGAGGTTACTTTGACTTTGCATACCCACTCTGTGCTTTCAGAGGATGCTATGGAGAGGAGATAATGTTATGGGTAAAAAGCAAAGCACGTTCCTGCTGTTACTGGTTCCCAAACATGCATCCGTACAAGCCTTGATGTGAAGGAGGGTCTTGCTTTCTTGGGTTAGGAAGGGAGCCACAGCTCCCCAGTGAGGACCTGGCTCTCCAGTGAGGATGTGGCTCCCCAGTGAGGACACCCATTTGCTGTCATGTGCAGGTAGCTGTGAGCTGGGGGCTGATTCCCACCGTTGCCTGCTCAGGAAGCTGCCCGCTGCAGCCCCCCGCGACAGATCGCAGCGGGGAGGAGAGGAGAGCGGTGTGCGTGCTCTGCAGGCTGCCGGGAGGGTCACCTACTGCTCTCGAGGGGCACAAGGTCAAGCCCATGCTCTGGGGGACACGAACAGTAGAGTGCCAAAAAGCTGTCGTTGATGGGGACTGGCAGGGGAAAGGCTGCAAGCTTTGTCCTGTGTAGAGGGCTTTGGAGACAGCAGTGGAGGAAGAGAAGTTTTAGCTCCTTGACTGAAGGATGGGTAGAAGTCATAGAAGCTTTTGATTTCTTCCACCAAGTATCTGGGAACCCTTTTACTTTTCAGATTTATTCTTCCTGACTTTGGCTACAATCTGTTGGCACTTGAATTGTGTGTAAAATGCAGCCTGTTGCTTTAAATGTGTTATGTACATAATTCATTAAATGCCCTTGCTTTAAGTTGATTCTGTAATTGCTGTCAAGAAAGACGGCACGCTTTCCAGAAAGGGTTGCAGCTCTCTTCATGATGTAGGGCTAAAGAATCAAGACTTTTCATGAACTTTGGCTTGATTTACAAGCTATTTAGAAACACTCAAGCTGGATATCTTCACAGAACAATTATTAAGAAAGGCGACAGAAATTTGTTTTCCTTAGAACCTGAAATTTACTGAAGATGATCAAGATGTCTGACCCTTTCTGCCTACTAGCAGTCCTCTAAGGGGTCATCAAATATGTAAAATACTGACACTGGGGAAGAAACAAATCTGACATATTTTATGATGGGAGGGAAAGAAACAGGGCAGGCAGGTTAGTAGAGAGACTGGAACTTACTTGGATGTGTTTTTCTCTTTTTTTCCTCTTTGCTGTGGGAGTTGCTGAATTATTAATACAATAATAAAGTCCATTTGATATGAATAGACTCCTAATCACTGAAGAAATTACTTGTAGGAGCAAAATCATTAGAGTGAGAGTTGGCTGACTGGCCCCTGATTAAATGATATCCAACGAAGCAACAAAATGTAAAGCAAATGTATCTTTACAGGATTATTTGATGATTTTTCTTCTTCCTCTGTGTGAACTTACGTCAAAGATTTGCTCTTGCAGTCTTGGGACTGATGGCAGAGAGTTGGAGATGATAAACATCTCTGCAAAATACCTGGTTTAGCCCCTGACTTTCAAATTGGTTTCATTGGACAGGGGGGCAACACAAAATATGCGTGAAATATAAGAAATATTTATGTGATTATTGTACTTTCTGGAGTTTTAGAACATTTCATGTATCCTCTCAGAGATGGCAAAATTCATTTCCCTCTACTTCTTTTCCCTTAACATTTTTCACTTCAGTGTGTCTTATTTCTAAAATGAGCAGGCAGATGAGACTGGGCTTATGTAGGCTGAGGTGGTTGCAGTGAGGTATAAATACTTCATGATTTATTTAACCTTTGAGCAGAAACTTCTTTCTGGTAGAATTATTCTGCAAATAGCCGAGGTGTGCTACCTCTTAAGTTATGATTGATCATGCACTGTATCAGAACTCCACTGGCATCGGGTGTACGACTGATGGACATATAAATACAGCCGAGATAAAACTGCCAGATGCTGTGGCTGACGGGTGGGTTCCAGGCAAGAAGAGTCAGCCTTGCCTCTCCAGCTACCAAAAGGTGCATATTGTGCATACAAACCAGCTGGCTGACAGCTGGGGCAGTTTGAGCAGAGACCAGTCTGCGATGTGCAACAATGCCTAAACCAGATAAAAATCAGGCAAGTTTATAATAATAATTCAAAGAATTTTCTTTGCCTTTTGTGATTTGTAATTTAGAGGCTTCCTGGGTTGGAGATGTGTTCGGTAGCCCTGGGTTATTCCTTCTTCCATCAATTTATACAGTGTCGTCTTGACTCATGCCTTTCCTCTGGGACTGCTCTGCTCAGGAGTGTGCTGGAGACTCCTCACAGCTCTTGAATTCTGTGGAAATACTCACCAGAGCATGGTATCACCGGGTCACTAAAACAGAATGTTGCTTAATCGTTGGGTGTTGTTATAGCATTGGTATCACTGGATCACTAAATACCTTCTGTCCCAGTATGAATGTCTTTTACTGATGATAAATTAAAGAAGCGACTAGTGAGCGACTGGCTCAGCAAAGCATCCCAGCTACTTTCTTAGGTTCTTGGTACTTTCCTCTAGGAAAAACTAAGTCAGGAATGATCGATTGCATCACTTCAGCTTTGTACCCATCAAAGAATTGACAGTAACTTGGGAAATGTTACTTTCCAATTATTTTTTGAAAAGGGGGGAGATATCTCTTTCACTCTACTCATGACTGTTCTGGGAATGCCTTCCTACAAGTATAAATACACTGTCTTTCAAGGAGGGAGATTTTCCTAAGAGCAGGTCAGAGATCTGATAGACATTTGGGGGGAGAGGGGCTTGGGTATACAGCACTTTCTGCACAGAGGAGGATTAGCATTTATTTTAAATTAATAACCAGTAGAACTGCACTTCTCTGCCAGGGTAACGTGACTGAAATAATGATTAGTTTTTGAGTAGATGGGTATTTTTTCCATGCTTTTGACAAAATATACATTTTTTAGTGCCTCAAATTCAGAGGGAGAGAAATAAGTGAGGATTTCTGCATTGGTGGTTTGGGGTTTTTTTATATATAAAACATCAAGTGTTCTGAATGCCACATTTGCTTAATGTTGCCTGTACAGTGATCAGAAACGGAGCTGACAGTCTTGAGTTGGGCAAAACATTTGCTGGGTGTGGATAGCAAAGAGAACAGTAGCAGAGCTTGAGGTTTTTTGTCACCGTCTAGAATGAAATTTTAGTGTATCAGTCACCTGCAGCACCTTTGGGAACGGGATGCTGATTGAAGAGTGTCTGTGAAGCTGTTGCCGTCGCCCTTTCGACTGCTTGGAGGAGCTGACCTGCTGCCGTTTCCTCTCGGAAGGGCTGGCTGTGGTGGGTGTAGATCTGCCACTTCACTTCCTCAGCTGAGCACCTGACAGCAACCGAAATGTTCTGGCTAGGAAACTGCTGCCTGAACTTCAGCAGACAAAGAGTCAATTTTCTTGTCTGAGCCGACAGTGAGGAAGATGAAGGTACCGTCAGATGGTCACCGGTGAATGAAATGCTTCAGATGTGAGGGGTGCATGAATGGAAAGAAAGAACTTTACTCATTTGAAACAATTTAGCTAAACCACCAATAACCACAAATTTTTTTGAAGGGGAAAAAACCAACTCGCAAACCCAGGTGGGTCACAGGAAGGCTCTAAGGGAAACTATGCTTAACACTAAGGAGATGCAAGTAACTACATTAACTTTCATAAAAAGCTTTCACTTATTTTCCTGATGAGTTCACACTCAGAAAAAAAAATCATTTGGAAAATGAAATTACAACATTCTTAAAAAGCCTTTCCAAGGATGTGTTTGTCTTTGCCTCCACAGAAGAATAATGATCAAGCAAATTAAAGTTAGCTGAAAATCTTTCAGAATCATTTTTACTTGAAAATATCCAATTATCAAAGTAGAAACTAAATACAAATAAAAAATATTAGCTCTTTCTTGTTTATTTCAAAGAAAAAATTAATTTAAATAAAAATTACAAGTGCTAATCTCTGGATTTGCTTTTTAAGGATCTGTTTGATTCAATGCAATATGTGATGTGTGCCTTAAATTCAGTATCCTAAAATGAGGGAAAAAAAACCCTGTCAGGCTTTGCTTTGGAAGAGTAATTGAAGTTTTTACTAGCTGTGACAAAGGCCCCTTACACTCATGCTGATGTGTTGGAGATGCATTATAGATTACAGTATTTGAATTTGTGAGAGGCAAGTGATAATATATCACATATTTGACAAATGTACTTTGTTTAATTAGGTGTAGTACTTCCTAGACTTTTAGCAAATATTTTGTGCTCTGTCTGTCCTCTAAAGAATGATTTCTCGGAAAGACACCTTGCAACAGCAATTGATTAAGTTTTGATTTGAAATGAAGAGACCTCAGAATTTCATGAGCAGATTCTGCCTGTGCAGTTTATTGAAGCAGGAGTTGGTGAGTCTGATAGAGGAATCAGTCTTGTCCATCCTTCACTGAGCTTGTGGGGGCTATAATTTAATTCTGCTAACTTGCATTTCCTGATGGAAACTCTACTGTCTTTTGTTGGAACTGTTAGATAAAGGTTGCATTCCTTTTTAATTCAGTTCCTGAAAGTAAGAAAAAGGCAACGTTCAGTCACAAATTAAATAATCTCCAAATCAGTTCTGATCAAACATTTGAAAGCTTTAAGAATGTATTATAAGCCCTCTTGATTATTCCTTTCTTTTATTCATTTGTTGTTTGGAGAAACCTTGTGTTTGTAACAAAATACATCCTTCTTCAAGAGTAAATTTTCTTGGGGAGGAAGTCCTCAAGAAGTCTATTTTTAGTATCTCTGGCTAAGAGATGCAAGAATATGTATTTCAGATTGCCAAATCTCTTGCTGGAGAAGTTAATGCTTTGCTCAGTTAAAAAACCCAAGTCCTAAGCACATGGCAGCTGTTTGGAAGACATCATCTAACCTGATAGTCTCTATCAGCCTGGGTGCTCCCCTGGAACACTGAATGCTCCCTGTTGGATATAAAACAGCCTTTGAGAAGACACGGGGCATCGTGCCTTCCGTGTGGGTAACGCAGGCAGATGGCAGAAGGGGACACATGCACTTGCTTTTCCTCGAGACAGTGACAAGCTGTAGATGGGACTGCAGGTTTACGTGTGCTTCTTACTTTTCTTTTGCCTGACAGTAGAAATGCCAGTATAAATTTGACTCTTCTCTTGCTTAAATTGCAAAATGTCAGTGGGTAGTTGCAGTGGTTTATGGAAATGAGGCTAATGTCAGCTTCCTTCAGTGTTAGGCTTTTCATGCTTTCAGCAAATAAGGCCTCTTTCATAGCTCACTTTTCGTCTGGAAACTTGGAGGTATTTTGGATTTGAGCAGGAATGCATTGTATCACATTGCCCATGTGGGACTGGACATGACATGGCTGTTGCCACCAAGATACCCAAATGCTTTCAGCCCTTAGTCATCAGATCCCAAAATGAGCATGTCTGGATGTGGATGGCACTGTTCTCCTGCTCGGGTACATGATGTTCCTCTTACAGGTCCTAAATTGGACAGAATAAAAATGGAGATTTGTTACAGTATTCTAGCCTGAGGTTTTCCACAGTTTGTTAAACCAAGGTGGTGACACGTGAATAAGGGAGAAGGTTTGGTTTGGTCTAAGTGGCCTGGTGGAAGGCTTTGTAAATTGTGTATGGAGAGACACCAAGGCAGACGTCAAGAGATTTCAGGTCATGATTTCCTGTTAAGCTGAGGCACGTGAAGTCATAAAATACAGGAGACAGAATGAGATGAGGTGTGTAGGAGGGAGTTTGGAAAAGCAATGTTGGGGTCAGTAGGCTGACCACTTACTGACACTGCAGTAAGTGGAGACAGGGACGCTTCCTCTTGCCCTCCAAGGTAACTTCAGGTCTCAGTCTGTCCTGCAGTGTAGTGTTGGTAAGGTTGGTGTCACACACTGGTTTGGACTAAGGTTGGTGTCACACACTGGTTTGGACTAAGGTTGGTGTCACATACCATGGAGCATGGGCAGACTCAGGGGATCAGGAACATTTGTCAGGGTGAAGCTGAAAATTAGTTGAGAGCAGGTGGGTACCGATGCAGTTGAGTTACTGGTTTGAAGTTTCAACTGGTTGCAGTTACAAATCTGGTTTAGTTACCCTTTTCTGGACACCTCCTGTGGAGCCACTGTCTTTCTGGGGACTCAGAGAGTCTAGAAAGAGGCTAGTTTGGTCTGCTGAAAATCAGCCTTGTGAACACCCCTTAGAGGTGCTACAATTTGTGTTCTTTCTGTATGAACTTTTTCCAGAGGGTGTGCAAAGGGAATGTAGCCAAGAATAGAAAGTGGTTTCATGTTACTAGGTTATATAAAACTGCAAAGGTTTGCCAGGTTCTTCCGTGGGTATTCAGCTTAGTTAACCCTTTGTGTGCTCTGCAGCTCAAGTTAACATTTCTAGGATAATTTGGAAAGACCAGTTCAGATGCTGACCAGCGACGTGCAGGTGCTCCTCTGTGAACACAGGAGGAGGGAAAATAATGCAAAATAGATCCACAACGTGGAATGCTGTGAGAAGAGTTTTATCATGTGCTGCTTCCTCTTTCAGCCCTTATACATTCAAGAAGCTTAATTCTGTTTTATGAAGGTTTTCAAGTGATATGTGATGTGCTTCCTTGGTGAACAGCAAATTCTGAGATTTATGGCATCGAATTTTTTTGCCTCCCTTTCCTGTGGGAGGAAGAGCGATCTCTTAATCGAGGTCCTAGATAAGGTGGAAGACAGTAAAGTGCTCTCTGAGCTTGCCACGGGTTTCTTAAGAAACCTTCAACAATACAGAAAATTATTCTCCAATTCCCTGTCCACCAAGCAGGGTTGATACCAGGTCCTACTTTGCAGGTTTCCTCTGGTATTTGGATCCCACACTAACAGAGACATATCATCTTACCCTCAGTGGAGGGGTTTTTCATGCTTGGTGTCTTTTGAGACCCTTCCTTACAAAGGCAAGAGAACATTCCTCACAGAAAGATGAAATTCTCTTTTTTCCATTTCTTCTTAGTAACTCTGAAAACCTGGGTCATTATGAATTTAATTCTTAGATAGAATTTTGCCATTCATAGAGATTTATG
The DNA here is from genome assembly GCA_024336885.1 of Actenoides hombroni. Lineage (NCBI taxonomy): Eukaryota > Metazoa > Chordata > Aves > Coraciiformes > Alcedinidae > Actenoides > Actenoides hombroni. The sequence goes on along the minus strand of WUAM01000143.1, from coordinate 9,045,085 downwards.
CTCGGCTTTTATTGCTTACAAAGTTCTTATACCCAATTCATTTATCTTATCAAAATACATTGTCTAGTCCAAAATGTATTATCTAGCCAGGTAAAATCATTTCTAGTAAATGCTAATGGCCACTATATACAGGCTCAGAAGCTGTAGTTGCAAAGTGGGCAGGTGGTGCATAAAATCTGAACTGTATAAATGCTTCCTTATTTATTCCAGTTTAAGAACTGTCAGTGACTGGTATGTCACTAGGAATATTTAGTTTACTGCATTCAGAAGCCATTTCTGTTCACCATCTCAAATTTTCTGGGTTTGTATGTCCATTTATATTTAGCCCAATAAACAACAACAAAAAAAATAATCTAACCACCCTCAGCAAGTGTATTGTGTATTGCTTGGTTTAAAATAAGAAATAATATGTAATGATTTAATAAATAAAACATATTAAATTAAAAAACTTATGTCTAATAAGTTCACAATTAGACCTTCAATAACTATGCCAATATTTGTAAGACAGTTGTGTATAACTTGAGCATTCACATATTTAAGAGCCAAAAGAAGAGGAAAAATACAATTTGTAGTTCCCTAAGAATTTAAACTAGAATCACATATGAGATTAGAGTCTTGTATTTCAGCACCTACTCCCTTCAAAGGAGTGGTGATAGAAGATGTTTCAGTGCTGTTCATATTAAAGATACTAACATTGATCAGAAAGGTCTAAGAGTTGTGTCATAAGCCTGATATATTCTTCTTTACATACCATAGATCTATATTGTATATTTCCTTTGGGGAGTGGGTTAATGTTAATAGTGAAATACTTTGCATCAGATAGATGAAGTTCTAATGGAGTCTGAGTATTTCTGCATACAAGAAGTTTTTAACATGTTCTGCTTTCCTTTTTGTGGCCTCTCATTACCAAAAGCAAAGCAGAAGTATTTTTGATGGGTTTTTTTTGAGCCTAATGTAGAAAATTGTATGGACTTCTTTGTTTTCTACATAATTGGCTGTAAACTTGTCACTTGAATGCAAGATTGTTCTAAAGGGGCAAGGAGCAAAGCAAAGATGGTGGGAAATGCACCTTGCAGTGATAGAGATGGTAATTTGTGTTAACACCTCAGCTGGACATGGCTACAGATGCTTCTTATTATCCAGGATACACCTTCTCAAGACAAAGTTGTTCAGTTTTCTGTGAAATATCCCAACTGTCACCCATAATTCTTTGAGTATTCTTTTTATCTGAGCTTGACAGATTCCCTGTTTCTCTTTGTTCTCCCATTTCTTCTGCAATCCCTTAGGCAGAATGTTGTTTTCTTAGAATTTTAATTCCAACAGCTATATATAATAAGGTCTATTAAAGCAGGAGAAGAGAAATATTCAGAACCAATAGGCAGCAATAAATAAAGAAGAGCAAGTTAGCTTAAGCGCTTTACCTTCCTTTGCTTTTCTTATCTGCACACAAGAGCCTCAAACTACCTCGTATTTTTACATAAATGTGGTAATACTGTATTGCTAAGATGTTCTTTTGTACCAAAAATATTTTAAAAGAAAACATTTACAATATAAGCTGGAGTCAAAAAGGTGTCCAGTTATACCAACAATCAGCTGGGGGAAAACTCGGTTCTTCCTAGTGGTTAAAACCACAAAGCATGGCCATTTGTGTGTATCCTCTTGTGCTGTCTGAAGAACTCTGATCAGAAAGACTGCATTTGTTGCAACAGCAGTTTTGTTTGAACAGGAGAGCCAGTTCTGTCCTTAAATGAAAAATAAATGGTATCTGATCTCTGAAGTTGATTTTGTATTATTTATTGCTTTGGATGCTAGTTCCATATCTGGTTAGTTTGGTGATGCAAGGTGGAAGCCCTTCAAGGCTTTTGGTTTCCTGCTGGCTGAAACGATTGATTTTAATGCCCACTATCCACGGGCACTGAAGTTCTGGAGAAATCTCTCCTTAGAAACCATTACCAGAATAAATGTTCTCGTTAAGTTACGGAGCATGAAATGATACCGAGGGTTTACAAACACAGACCATAACTAGAAGCATAGTGGGGTTTGCTTTGAGTATTGTTCTACCTTGTTCTGGTACCAGCCACTGGATTCCTGAGTTGAGTTCTCAGGGATGTACAGCTGGTTCATAATTCTCAAGGTCTCTATTTTCCTTACAAATGAGCAGCAGTAGAGAAGGGCACCAGGAGCCTCTCCGATGGCTCCATCTCACGTGGACCAAGTGAGTTGACTTGGGAGGTGTGGGAAGAGATACCCTGCTTTTCAGACAGTACATTATTCCATCAGTACTTTCTTGCCCTGGAACATAAATACTGTTTGTTCCATGCTGTAGCATAATCTTTATTTCTGCTCTTGATTATGCTCTCAGCAGGACCTGTGTTGAGGTGTGTTTCACATGATGAGTATGGCAGCTGGCATTAGCAGACCACAAGGCACAGCAAGGGTTTTAGATTAAAAAAATAAAATATTCTTTTTTCCCTGTCTGATGAGATGTAATCACCAGAATGCATTTATTGCCAGCTTCAAAACTAAAACTGGGATATACATACTCATTATTTCTAATAAAGGTATTGTGGTGTCTTTAAAGCCCCTAAGCAGCTATGAGGCTGAACGTTGAGCCTCAATTTTATTTCTTACTGTGTGTCTCAGTTACCCCAAAGATCTGTGTTCCAAAAGAAGCTGTACCATGCAAACTGTAGACTCAGATGGGTTCTTTAAAATTATTTTTATTGTTAATGCATATTCTGTTAGGAGAGCCTTAATTATTTTTATTTTTTAAAGCAGGTTCTGTGAGGTAGTTTTCTCCTCTCAAATCTGTGTGTTCCTCATGGCACTTTTTAACAAAGAGAAACATTAAGCTTAAATGAACATCTCCAGGTAGCCTAGCAACAGGATATGATTAATAATACCTTTCACCTAACTGTATGCAGATAAATGTCTGAAAGTGAAAGCAAATTCAGAATTGGTTGGCCGGAGCCAGGCAGTGCAGTGAGAGAGAAAAGGTAATATGATAATATCTTGTGATCTCTGGTAAAAAAAAGGAGAGAAAATAAAAGATAGATTTAATGGGTTGGATCTGCCTTACGGAGTGAAGTACAGAGCATAATGGATTTTTTAATAACAATTAAATGGTGTACCAAGAGAAAGTATAAATGCCTTTGCTTCTCATTATTGGTTATCATTACTAATTTACCAGCCATGCTTTTTCATATGTGAGAGATCAGAAACAATCAGTAGTAATTACTGGGCCACCGCAGCTAAAATGAAATGTAGCATAATTTAATATACAGTTAATGGCTTTATAGTACCATACGAGTGAGTTTTGGCCTGAAATGGAGTTTTATACTGAGTGCTGGGCTTAAAAAAATATACAAAACATTGGATATGGCATTAAGTTTATAATTAAAGTTTTCTAACAGAGAAAAGAAGTTGCTGTGGACGTTCTGTCTTCAATGACACCGCATGATTTAGCTGTGCCTTAAAACTTTGCATGTATGTGTATACACATACATAAATAAAATTAACCTGAATTTTATCTATATACATTTGAATTTCATATATTTATAAAATATTGGAGACATTTACTTTTCAAGCACTCCAACAGTGTTAGAAGATAGGTTGGCCACACGAGCTTAATTCATTCTCATTTTCTATTTGTTCTGTATAAAGAAGAGGCACTGTGGGAGTAGGGTGAATATGAGATTCATTGTGTGCTCATTTTTGTAATAGTGAGAAATTGCTGTTTGTATAGGAATAAAATGGAGTAATGTATTTCTGTGCTGAATGCAGAAGATCCAGTTATCTTGAGACAATCTGATGGGCTGGCATAAAATCATAAACATCTGCCTTTAGAGAAGAAATAACCTATTACAATGCAGAAGCACAGATTTCTGTCCTGCACTTGAAATGTGCAGAACCTGCTCCTTTTTTGCTATTTTCAAATTACTTAATTATACTGATTGTGCACTATCTTCTGTCTGAAATAGTGGAGAAGGGGTTTTTTTTCCCAGTTCATCAAATGGCCTATATTTGTATTTGCTGCTCAGTGACAAAGTGAACCTTTCAGTGTATTAGAGAAGTTGTAGAGGAAATGCTGTGAAAGGTTAGCAGCTGAATGTGCTCCTTGTAGCTGTCTTGGTACATTTGATGGGCTAACACCTACCAGCAATCATTTCAGTCTTCACTTATTTTTCCTTTACATAGTTTAGTTCTATACTGCCTGATGGGATTCCAGGTTTTGTTGCTGAAATAGGGGAAGATTTCCTGCACTTAATAGGAAATTTCCTTTTTTTTCTTCATATTTGGTACCCTACTGTCAAAGTATGGTTGTTCTTCTGAATTAGAAAGTGGGCCTATTAAAGTCCTGGCTGTTTTCAAAGGAAAGCTGCTGCTTTTGTCTGGAAGAGCTGCCACCCCCAGTTATTGTGCAAAGACGTTGGCGTAGGTGGGTTATGGTGTTTTAGAGGTGTAGCAGGGGATCTCGGCCTGGTACTCAGAGGGTTGTCCCTCATTAGCTGAAACACCCCCCTGCAACGTTGGACTCCAGTATTTGGCTTCTGCTCTAGAGATGTTATAGAGATGAGCATTTTCTCTGCTGGAAAACTCCTGTAGGATTCCTCCCCCACCCTGCATCGGCTGTGGCCTTATCTTGTACTCCTTCTTTATCTTACGTTCACTCTTTCACCTTTTAGTCCTCACCTGAATCCACCTGGCACTGGGCTGAGCCCAACGGTACCATCTCCCGTGCCGCCTGCTACAGCTCCTCTTGTTCCCTGGGGAACACGTCGCTTGGCAGCGCTGCAGCTCCTCGGCCATCACGGCTGGAGTGGGCACTGGGAAGCCTGACAGGACCCCCACGGAAGAGCAGGTCTGGTTGCCTTTGCTTTGTCACCATCGGGCTTGCAGCTCGTGACCGTCCGTTTACATCGCGGGACTAAGCGACGAGGCACAACCCTGTGAAACGCTGCCCAGAACTGCTCCCTGTGCCGCCCTGAGCCTGGAGCTGGAAACCACTGATCCCTGCACCAGTCAGCTCCAGCTGCCTGCTGCATGGCAGGCCTTGGGTTTGTTGCCCGGTGTTGGATGTGGCTGACAGCACAGCCACGGCACGGGCAGAAAGGCCCATCTTTAGGTTTCCTTTCTTTGATTAAACAAACACCAATCCCGTGATTTTTGAGGGGTTTCTCCAGCGTGTCTCTCCGGTATTAGGGGAGAGAAGAATCCCTGTTTAGGAAACAAATAACATCCTTACTCTTGAGGTCTGAGACTCTTCTTTTTGAAATTCCTGTAAGTTGTGCCACTAATTTACCTGAGACGTGACAGTGCCCTTATTTCTCTAGTTCTGAGGAATGAAATCTTTAGATCTCTGTAACATATCCTAACTGGTTATACGTGCAACTTACGATGCTTTTACTTCTTGAAATCATTCAGCAAAGACAGTTCACAGAACTAGTTTGACTTGTATGTCAGGTAATTATTTATTTTCTGGGAATTACAGCTCCTATATTCATACAGTCGCTTCCCAGCTTCCCTGACCTTGTAGTTTGAGTCAGCTGTGTTTGCTTGGATCCTCAGCCCTTAAAGACATCTGTCGGTTTTTGGTTGCAAACCACCAAGTGAGAAAAGAATGAAGCTGCAATCCCCCTTTCTGTCAGGACTGCAGTTCCAGGGGAGCATTTATTTTTGCTAGCGAATCACATTTTCAGCTCAAAGAAGAGAGACTTTCGTAGGAGGTTCTGTAAACTGAAATAAATGGGATCGGAAGGGATTGTTTTCGGACAAACTTCATTTTCCAACCAGTCAATTTTAAGATGGAATAGAAGTAACAAAGCAGCTCTGCACTACAGTTTTGCAAACACCTAAGATTTTGTTGTATCACGCAGCTCTGAAAGATGGTTTGTCTAAACAAACAAAACAGTCCTGGAAGTAAGAACGACCAATGTTTTAAAGAAAAGATATGTAGCTTCCCATTGACTGAAGCCAGATACCAAAATGTTTCTGTGCAGTCCCTCTCCACAACCCATTGTATTTGAATGGGTGGCTGCAGCAAGCGTCAGTGAAACAGACTGTAATTAAGTTCCATGCCCCCTGAGTAACCACTAATGAAAGAATAATTACATGTTTATTGCACATTACCTAGTCTAAATTTTCAGAAGTCACGTGCGACCTGGAAGGTCTCCATCTCTTCTGTGACTCCACAGGGACACCTTGTAGGAAGCTCTCTTTGAAAGTGCTGTAAATCTTACCTGAGTTCTGAGGTGAAGTGGTAGGTGTGTGAAGCTGTCTCCTGTCTGCCTTTCTGTGTGAGGTGTTGTGGGCCTTCTTTCTTACAGAGCTGAGGAATGCAGAGGGAATTAGGAGTGGGATTTCTTGCATTCTCAGAGTGCATGCATGTGTGTATTTTGCCCCTCTTTGCCCCCTGCCTCAGCTGCCAAAACACATTAGCATCTGTCTTGCTGACTGGCACTGAAGTGCTCTGGACTTGCGTCAGTGAAGCTGCTGTCCCTGTGTTTCAGTTGGCATCTACTGTGCAGCAAAGTGCCCTCAACATCCCTGGGCTTTTGAGAGGTGTTGCACAAGCCAGGAGACCTACTTCCTAAATTGCTTGTTCCTGGTTAGCATGATCCCACAATGCACGTGCCTTAAATAGCAGGAGACGGAATTATTGCTGCTCATCTCTGTAATATCTGTTCAAGGGTCCACTGGATCTATTTGATGGTATAACAGTTACGATTGAATCAATATTTTCATTCTTGTGGAGGTCAATAACATTCACAGAAGTCTGAGCAAATCCATTTTATTCACCAAATCCTGTTCAGCATATCCACAGTGGTCCTGGCTGCCCTTGCAGAGCTTCCAGTTTCACAGGCGTCTGAAATGCAGAATATTTGTTTCTTTTTCCTTGGAGTAAGCAGAAGTGGTTGATTCAAATAAATAAATAAGAAAGAAAAAAAGAGAGAGAAGGTAAACAGCATGGTCCAGATTGCTTCTGCATCCAGCTCAGGCTGAATGCTGCTGATGCTCTTCTGTTAACTGCTTCTTCCTCAGCATTCGCTTTGCTGTTCCTTGGTTTCAACTGTTCCTGCACCATATTCCCTTTCATTTGGGTGCATTTTCTTCTACATCAGTCTCCAGCATGGTTATTTTTAATCTAATCATTTTGTTAATGTCTTAATAATGTCTTTGGACTTCATCTTTTCTGTCTTCTTTCTCCTGTTCCTCCCCGTGTTCATTTCTTTCACCGAACACTTCCAGTCGTTTGTTCCTGTTGCTGAAAATCCAGCTCTTGGTCAGAGATTCTCCAACTGGCCTCTGACAGCATCACCCTTCCACTGCCAGGAGGGGAAGCTATTTTTTCCTGTGGAACAGAAGATGTTACCTTTCAGTTGTTACCTTGCAGATGTTCCCTTTTCCCTTGATAACAATTGATTTGTTTTATTTCTTTGGCCATTTGAGAAGCGTGCTCATGTGACCGTGGTGTGGTGGTGGTGGTGTTCTGGACTACTGGGCTCATCTGGGGGTTTTAGCAGGGTGGGGGGCTTTTGGAGGTGGCTTGGTTTTCTGCTGGGAAGATTTGTTTTGGCTCAAGGAAAATACGCTTAAGGAAGAAATGCTGTAGCTGTATTCAGTGAGTCTTAAAGTCTGGTGGGACCTGGAAAATGCCATAGTAAAAATACAGTTCATAGCTGTCAGCCCCATTTGATTGAGTGCAGTTTCTGTTTACAAAGTTGACATGCCTACTTGTCCTGGTTTCAGCTGGGACAGAGCTAATTTATCTTCTCAGTAACTAAAATAGTGCTGTGTTTTGGATGCAGTGTGGGTTGGTATGAGAAGGATGTTGATAATACACTGATATTTTTAGTTGTTGCTAAGAAATCGAGGGCTTTTCAACTTCCCATGCCTTGCTAGTTTGCAGATGCACAAGAAGCTGGGAGGGAGCACAGCCAGAGCAATGGACTGAAACTGGCCAGTGGAGCATTCCCTGTCGTACAACGTCCCGCTCAGTGTACAGATGAGGGTTGGCTAGGAAATGGGCTCTCTCCTGGGACTGCACTTTTGGGATTCTCTCCTCCAGGATCGCTGGCCCTCAGGCAGTCAGCAGTGGGGAGAATTGCACTCTGCATTACTTATTTGTATATGCCATTATTATTATTATTTTAATTCTATTTTAATTCAATAAGTAAATTGGGTTTATGTCAACCTTACCCCTTACCTGTACCCCTGCAATTCTCTCCCCTATTCCCTGGCTTTGTGGTTGCCAAGGGTTAGGGCTGGGCCAGAGACTAAATGAATGACAGACACTCTAGTAACCCTTTTCCCTTCCCAAAAGGGAAGAGAAAGGAAATAAGGGAGAGATTGGAAAAGAAAACAAAAACAGCTTTAATTAAAATAATAATAAGGAATATATACAAATATATATGAAACCAGTATTGAACCCAATCCCCCTGATGGCTATTACATCACCATCATCACTGATGCTGTGGAGCAGGCACCAGGGAAGTCCCAGACTGGACTCAGCAGCAGATGGAAACAGGGTTCAGAAACTGGATTCTGGAACTGGATTCAGGAACACATGGATGGAGATCACATGAAGAACAGAGAGTCTTCCTTGGGTGCTGGCCATTGGAGAAGAGAGTGGCCCTCCTGATCCCTCAGCTTTATACTGAATATGGAGTATATGGAATGGAATGGAATGGAATGGAATCCCTCGTTGGTCAGTTTGGGGTCCTGGCCAGGTCCTTCTGCACCCCCAGCGTGGTGCACAGGCCCGAGCAGTGACCTCGGTCTGAACAGGAGGAGGTGTAAGCAAGGGCCTTTCTGCCCCACCGATCCTTGGTAGTGACTCTGGGAGTGACTGTAAACATCACTTAGCACTACATCTTCCAGAAGCAAACAACATAGCCAAAGATCTGCTGTTAACTGCAGAAGGTGCTGTCAGAAGAGACTGAGCTGAAAAGTGAAATCACTGAACAGAGTTAGTTCTGTTCTGACTCAACCCAGGACAGTGGTGTTTGACTGCTGTCTGGATTTAAGCCTCGACCCCATGTAAAACAGGCAGAGGTCCCTAATTCCTTTACTTTTGTTTGTTTGTTTGTTTGCTTGTTTGGGGGTTGTTGGTTTTTTGTTTGGTTAGGTTTTTTTGGTGAGTGAAGAACCTCTCTTTAGTTTGCCATGTAGAGGGTAACAGCTCAAACCATTTCTGCTGTTTGGAGGTGCAGGGGGGGACCGTGTGCACGTGAAGTGAGCAGCAAGAGAAGAATATAACGGGGAGGTCACACAGCAGGTCCTCTCAAGGAGTGACAAAAACAACGCTCAAGAACCCAACAACAGGTCAGGAGAATGAGGGATCTGGATGAATGCTACCTGGGAGGCGTAACAGAAAAAGGCACGGGAAGAACTGGCTTGTGCAGAGCTCAGAGCTCCTCAGTGGCACCAATATCCATGCTTTGTGTTCTCTCTTCCTCCATCTGCAGGAGGTAGGCCCTCGGAGCCAATAAATGAGGCTTGTGATTTACTCTAGCTGATTTTTTTCCTTCTGTGAAGCTTGTGCTTGCCTTGTGACACTTGAGTAGACCCTGAAGTCAAGAGGGACTTTTCATGTGGTTAAAGCTAAGGGAGTGCTGAAGTGCTCTGGCTGGTTGATTTGTGCTCCTTGCTGCAGAACTTGAGTTTTAGCACATGCAGCTTATTAAGGTCAGAGGAGGCAGATTTAGGAACAAAATTTGCTGGACCTTGGCTTCTATTTCTGGGCTTCTTTTCCCAAACCTTATCCCCGTTGTGCAGATGCTTCTTTTCCCATGGCAGGGGCCATTTCTGAGAGTGTTTTGTGACTGTAACTGCAAGAGCTAGTGAAATTAGAACCATAAAAAGCAGACAAATGATAAATGCATTGAGAGGTGGAGTAAAGAAGATTATTTTCCTCAGCTTTAATAATGGAACCGTAAGCTATAAGACAAATAGGCTTAGAAAGGATAAATTCAAGCCAGATCACTTTTTTACCTCTCTGATAAGATTACAAAATAAGCAGATGAAAGGCAAGTGATATAATCTGTGCATTTTAGTAAACCTTTTGATACTATCTCACCAAAGCATAAAAGAATAACTAATACATTTTGACTTGGGTAGAAACGTGATCACACAGACCACAGATGAGCTGAAGGACTGTAAATAATGAGCAGTGATGAATGGTGATGAACTGAGACAGGGTGAATCGTACTAATGAGGCTTTGCAGGAATCAGGATTGAAGCCCAAGTTTTTCTGCTTTAACATCTTCATTACAGCACCTTTTCAGCATGCTTTTGATTTCCACCCTTGTAAAAAATGCCACTGAGGCAGTTGATGAAAATATTGGCACCTACTGGGATTAGCCCCGGGCAGAACACAAAAGCAAGTATTTATTAGAAATGCTCAGACCTTAGAAATAAGGAAGCTGAAGAACACTGTTTTGGTTTGGTTTTTTTCAAGAGGAGGGACTGAACTTGTTACTCATGGAGTGAATAGTGGGGTAAAGGATTGGGTGATGGAGGTGTAGCAGCAGTGCTCAGCTGGCTGCCAGGAATCCTTAAAGGGAGCTTAGTTTTCTGTCAGGGATGTGTCGAAAGGTATTGAACATCTTCCTAAAGAAAGTTACATAAAGCTTTGCTGTTGAGACAAACCATTCTGCACTGGGGGGAAAAAAAAGGCAATCAAATGTGAGATGATCTAAATAGCTTCTGTCTCTCTAGGCTTTGTCTCTAGGTCTGATGCCCAGATAGCTGGCAAACAGTGTCCTGAATAGCAAATGCTACCCCCACCCCAAACGGCCCTGTCCTCTGTGTCAGCTCTGGTGCCATTGGGTGGGACACCTAAAGCAGAGCTAGTGGTCTTCCCCTGATGTTTACACCTTCTTTCCTGCAGACATGGGGTGAAGCAGAAAGTGTCAGCGTGTAGTTGCCATTTCATACTCGCTCTCTTTTGCTCTCCTTTCATACCCATACTCTTTTGCAGCGCAGCAAAAGCGTTCAGTGAAGAATGACTGGGAAACAGCTTTGGCTGCATAACCAGTTCTGGAGTGCAGCTGCTGCTCAAAGATGTGAACACAGTAATAGAGCAGAATGTCTACGAAACGACCCCGTGCTAAATACCATCAAAGCAGCCAGGGATGGATTAAGCCTGCACTGAATTCTTTTGCCAGATTCTTTTCAGTGATTGTTAAAATCGGCACTGCTGGAAAAAGGTTTGGGTTGAGGTTTTTTGTCAGATTGCCACCAAGCAGTGAAATAATGATTTCAGTTTTTCTGGAACTTGTTTGTATAGTGAAAATATTATTAGGCAATAGCTATAATAATTCCCCTATAAATCACATAGTGCCTAACAGAAGGTGAACACATAAGTTTTCTTACAAGTGCTGTAGATAAAAGTCTGTGATTCTGTCAGTGACAGAAAAGTCAACACAGTCCTGGCTTTTGTCACCTGAATCTGTCCTGGGTTGTAGTGAAAGGCTGTCCCTTGCACCTAAAGGAATGTGTACAACTGCAGTTGCTGTGCCACCAAATAATGAAAAATGGAAATTGGCAGGAGAAGTTATTGTATGGGATACTGTAGTTAGTTATTTATTCTTTTCTCCTTAATTTCCGTGCCCAGAAACCATCTTGTTTAAAGCTTCCTCTGGGGGTGAAATGGTGTATTTCAACTAGTTCTGAAATGACTGGTACATTTAAGTTTGTATATAGAATATCTTGTCTGTACATTGGGAATTAAACAAGGTTATCAAAGGACGTAACAATAGCAATATTTTATTCTGAATTTAAGAAGAAAAAAAGGTCAAGCCAGTAATCCAGGCTTTCAGTTCCCAAAGCGTCTTGAGGAAATTCTAGGTTTATTATTACAGAATTCATCAAATGTATTTTGCTGTTCATTTGTTGTGGCAGTTGTGATAAGTGTATCAGCCTGAATAGCAAATATGAATCCTGTACGTGGGCAGTAAGCAATTAGTATCTCTTCTACACCAAAAGTTTGTGAAACAAGGTGGAGAACTTTTCTCTAGCCATGAAATGTTGCAGGTTCTTTCTGCCACTTCTTGTAATTAAGCCTGTATGAGATGTAATTAAGCCCTATTATATGTGTCTCATGCTGCTGCTGCTGCTTGTCATCTTAAATCTAAATCTAAGCTAAGAGAAAAACACAACTGTTTTCCTCCACCTCTTTTAGGTTGAGTTGGAGCAGACTTAACACAACTGATTATGAAATTAATCAGATGTGAAAATGCAGCTTTAGTTGGGTGTACAGTTTGGCTTGAGAAAAAGGAAGGAACTAGAATCAGAGTAGTAAAAGATGTGGGTTGTGTATAGGTTGTGCATCACTATGATACCACGAGAACATGAAATAATTAGTTTGAAAGACTGGCAGACAGGGACGGCTGTTTTGTATTCGAAGTGTATCTGGCAGCACCGTGCACTTCAGCAATTTCAGTTGTGAAACAAATGATTTGGTTTGTGATCATTTACTCCACCAGAAGCAGTTGTTTGATGACTTTGCAACGCAAACAACTTGCTGTCTAATTCAATAAATTAGCATGAACATTTTGCTTTATTTTTCGTTGATATTAAGCCAATTATCATCCAGTGTCATCCCAATGGCAGAGTGTAGCTGCCGTGGTCCCGTTGTACGTCTAACCCCTGCATGCTTCTGAATGCAGGAGAGCATCACAGAATCATAGAATGCCCTGGGTTTGAGGGGACCTCCAAAGGTCATCTAGTCCAAGCCCCCTGCAGTGAGCAAGGACATCCTCAACTAGAGCAGGATGCTCAGAGTCTCATCAAGTGTGACCTTGATGTCTCCAGGGATGGGGCCTCCATCACCTCCCTGGGCAACTTGTTCCAGTGTTCCACCATCCTCAGAGTAAAGAGCTTGACTATGGTCACCTAAAAATTTGGTGCTGCACCATGTTGTCTATGATGCTGTTCAGCAAATGAAGTCCTCTATTTATAGCTTTTGAAGAATCTCAAGTATACATTAATGCATAGGCTAGTTATTGATATCTTTAAGGCTGGAGAGGTTTGTGAGTGAGATGCTGTGTGAGATCAGCTGGAGTTGTGCCATTCAACAGCTAGTGGTCAGTGTGGCCTGCCTGTTTTCTTGAAACAGCTTTGGAAAAAGTCCTCCCAGTTCAATGCTAAGTAATAGGAACAGGCTGTGTTCATTTTGGTCTGTGAAATGAGCCATCAGAGCATCCAACAGAAGGACAATCTTATTTCCTGAACTAAAGCTATGACAGCAAATGGAATCATTTTTTATGTTAGTGCAGAGCCAAGCCCAGTGTAGGGCCATACCTCTGATGAGTGTCATGGCCCTGCTCTACACCTTTCATCTGATCTGCTTTTAGTCTTCTGGAAGGTTCCTTAACTCCCTGGGTAGCCTTGAAGGCTATCCTTCCTGACAGAACATGCTGCAGAGCCCTGGCCAGAATCAGTGCCTCCCATTTGGCCCCACACTCTGTGCTCTCCCAGAGAAATCCAGCTGTCTGGTGGCCTGGATCGTGGGGTGGTAATCAACCCCTTTGCCTGTCCTGCCCCATCTTTCCTGGTATTAAACCAGCCTTGGAAATGATGGGTTTACGTGGTGACCAGTAGGATTTCCTAAAGCAAAAAAGAATTTATTCAGAAAAGAGAAAACGTTATAAATAAGCTATGTCTGTGCTTAGTCAAGAGCAGGTCACCTGTCTTCTACACTGGGAGAATTAATTAATACATATGAAATAATGCATGTCCTTCTCGTAGACTACTCTGGGTATGGTATAGAACCTGCCTTTTCTGGTGTCAGCATCCCCAGCCTCCAGGGATCACTGGTTCGTGCAGTAACTCATCTCCTAACCACTTCACCCAGGGATCCCATCACTAACGAGCTCGTGCGGGTACGTGTAACACTTAGAAGATGAATGCAGTAATCTTCAGATGTTGGGTGATCCCACAGCATCTGTCACGTAGTGCCCCTAGCCACGCTCTGCTGCAAGTGCTTAAAAATAACATTGGCAAGTGTCTTTTATCAGGAAGCCACTAGATGTACAGATTTACCATCATTCATTCCAAGCTGTGAAATGAGGGTATAGGATAAAGAATGCAGTAAAATGGGAATAATCAGGTAAGGTGAGAGCCTTGATACATAGAAGCATGAAGCTAAAAAATTAAGTATGATACTGAAAGATTATTTGAGGGCAATACTAAGCACTGTTCTATACGTTCACATATTCACGTTGCTGGAGAGGGTCCAGAGAAGGGCCACAAAGATGATCAAAGGGCTGCAGCACCTCTCCTGTGAGGACAGGCTGAGGGAGTTGGGTCTTTTCAACCTGGAGAAGAGAAGGCTCCAAGGAGACCTTATAGGACTCCAGTACCTGAAGAGGACCTACAGGAAAGCTGGGGAGAGGCTGTTTAGAACAGCGTGTAGTGACAGGACGAGGTGTAATGGTCTTAAACTAGAGCAGGGTAGATTTGGATTAGACATTAGGAAGAAGTTCTTTACTCTGAGGGTGGTGAGACACTGGAACAGGTTGCCCAGAGAAGTTGTGGACACCTCATCCCTGGAAGTGTTTAAGCCCAGGCTGGATGAGGCTCTGAGCAACCTGGTCTAGTGGGAGGTGTCCCTGCC
>WUAM01000143.1:9000985-9030365 GCA_024336885.1 Actenoides hombroni | reverse complement strand
ACCTCATCCCTGGAAGTGTTTAAGCCCAGGCTGGATGAGGCTCTGAGCAACCTGGTCTAGTGGGAGGTGTCCCTGCCCATGGCAGGGGGGTTGGAACTAGGTGATCTTTGAGGTCCCTTCCAACTCAAGCCATTCTGTGATTCCATACAGTAAATATCTCCTTTAGCAATGGGAAAATGAGTTGAAATGTTACACGTGAACTAATACTTCAAATGACAATTGGAATTTTTCACTACAGCCAGTTTAGTTGCCTGTTTTTTGCATATTCTTTTTAAATACTCAGTAGTTCAGGAAATTCCCTGCCTCACAACTTCATGGTTCTCTCAGAAGCCTGAGCCAAGGTAGCAGAGCTGTGCCACACTGACCCTGGGCCTGGGACCACAGGCAGCTGGATCCCGAGGACCAGGTTCTCTACAGTACTGACTGTAGGAAAACATCTTTTCAGGCCTTGATTCTCCTGTTGCTAAAACACAAGTGAGCACAGAGCCCTAGAGCAAGGCAAGGATCTTTCTGACAGAATATTCTCCTGCAGAAGGAAATGCTGATCCAGTGCTGTGTGAAGCAGTGAAAGTTTCAAATGAATTTTCTATTTAAATTCATTTCTTTGGAGGACTGTGTTGACATTATTGTTTTGACATCTTCCAAATAGAAGGATCCTTTCTTAGTAATTCTGGTTTTGTCAGTCTGCAGCCTAAGAAAAAGGGCAAAATGTTTTGAAATTATTTGGAGGTTTCAGCTAGTCAGAAGTGCTTATTTTTTCGTTACAAAATCATTCTAATATTAAATTTCTCTTCCTGATTTGGAGCAGAGCAGCTTTTGAGAAACCCCAAATATTTTCCCGGGATAGGAGAAGTGTTTCTCAGCTCTCAAGGGAACTGCTGATTAGAAACACTTTTATAATAAGACACTTCTTAAAAATAAATGAAGACATTGAATCTGAATTTGTGTAGCAGATGAGAGGGAGATTAGAGATAACATTTTCTGCTGCCTTAAAGAGGAAGATGAGGCACGTATCTGCAAACTCCAGAGCTTGGAGGCTCAGGAGGAGAGGGCTCTTTCTTCTTACGGTGATGGAAAGACAAAAAGCCAGCCGTGGCTGTGCTCATTTTCATTTTACAGCTTCATTCCAGAGCATTTCTGTCCAGCATCCTGTCTTTTTTATAGGGTTGAGTATTTGTTCTCTTTTTGCAAATCGAATTATGCTTTCAGGCTCACTTACATAAGGAGGAAAAAGAAGAACACAGTGAAAACTGGGTTACTGTGAGCCTGGTGGTGATACAGAGGCTGAAATCTGGGAAGAGGGAAGTAGGCACAAAGAAGGATTAGCAGATTTCAGTCCAGAGTCATGCCTGGCACTTCCCATCGGAGGAGGTGGGATTGCCTGGGCTGACCCAGCGAGGCCCCATGGCCAGAGGGGTCTAAACTGGTATTTGGAAATAAGTGGATGGTCTATGACGGAGCTGTTGACGTGCAGGTAAAATCCCTTAGCAAACAAAGCTGAGAAGGTGTACTCCCTCGGTGGAAAAACACGCTCCTTTTACTACTTTTAGAAGAGTTACAAATCCAGGTGCAATCAAGGCAAGTTTGGAAACTGGTCTTTAAATCTGTCCTCAGGTTTGTGCAGCCCGTGTGGTTGGAAGCCACGTGTCAAGGAGTCCGCCTCGTAACATGAAGATGCATTTATGCTATTGCAATTTACTTGTCTTATTTCAAAGAAATCTAAAGGAATGTTGATTGTGATTTACTAAGTATGTTTTCTTCAAGGTGTACATTAAAGGTCAAGTGCTAGAGGCTGTTTAGAAGAAACCAGGACTATCTGCATCAGCATCATGACAGTTTCTTGCAAGAGCTTCTGTGCTCTCTGCACCCTTTTTGAGCTTGGTTACTTGGAACAGTACTTATTCCTGATATTAGGACATCATTTTTCTCATATTCTTTCTAATTTTGGCCCCAAGATTCTGGCCCAAGGAGTGATAACCTCACGATAGTGTCAGAAAGGAACTGTTAAGCTGCTGGGACCCGTGCAGTGGGGCAAGCTCTTCTTGGTGCGGGGCACTTCGTGCTGAGGTTTCCCTCCCTTCTCTGTTGCCCAAGTCCTGAGGTTGGATGCCAGTTCATTTTTCTCTGCTGGCTTTCTGCCAAGCGAAGGGATTAGCTGTAATTGTTTTGGGTTGGTGCTAATGAAGGGAAGGGTGCAAAGGGAGGGCAGAGCCTGCATTTGAGTGCCGCGGGAGGAAGCCCATGACTCTTCTTCCTGGCTGCCGCCTCGTTAACGGAGTTCAGGAGGACACAGGCTGAGCTGAGAGGGGTGGGCAGACCTTCAGACTCCTCTGCCCACACAACCCTTCCTCTGGTCTTTGACAATTCACACACGGTCTTGCTTAGCTGAACAGAATCGGCCAGAAGAGTCTCTGTGTGCGGGTAGCTCGCAGCCCACGCTGGGAGGCTCTGGGTAGGTCACGTAGCCTCTCCCGACACAGTTGCAGCGTGTCAAGGACAGATGACACTTTGTGTTCCACAGCTTTTCCCTTAGAGAAAAATGAGAAACTGTTCAAGGCAGGCCTGGAGTTGACCCCGTCAATATCCACTTATAAACTCCAAAGTAGGAAATGTGCTGAGACCATTGTTCAAAAACATTAAGAAATGATTAGGAAATTGCTGAGACCATCTGGGCTTTTAAAATTTAATATTTTTTGGTTCCTTCTTATCAGAAGGAAGGAAAACTTTATATTGCTCTGCTGTTAACAGCTGTAGTCTGGGATTATGCCATCCAGGGCTCTGCCTGCCTCTAATGACTGAAACAGCTGTTTCATTGGTACCTTTATAAGTGCACTTTAGGGTAACAGAAGTGGATTTCTTTTATTAAAAACATGGGTCTAAAAATCAGTTCTCCTATTAGATGTCCTATTGTTGAAAGCTTGTTCCCCTGGCATCACATTGAAGAAGCACCATCCTAAAAGTCTTACACTGGGTAAAGAATTTGTCAGGCTAGTAAAAAGGACATTTTTTTTCACCCTTAAAATGACCTCTTTCTTCCATGTGCAAATAGAACTCCTCTGGCTTTTAGAATTAAATTGTGCACAGGTACACTACCCTGAGTTCTGTCATGCAAAGTAATTTCATGAGTAGTACTTGGGGTGTCTTCACACACGGGTATTTACAAGTCTTGGTTACCTATTTGGATAGTTGTTGTTACACAGTGGCAGCATGTTGGAAGAAGAGAAGTTCTTGTTTCTTTCTAACAATCTCAGAGCGCTGTAGAGAAGGTCTGAAGGAACCTTGGCTGCAGTGATGCAGGTGCAAACACCAGCTTTTCTTCTCAGCTTTGCTTCTCCTGTACAGCATTGTCCTGCTTGGGGCCTGAGGCTGTGATTGTGTTGGGTCAGAGGAATCTGTAGTGGTTGGAAGGGAAGAGAGGGCACGACAGAGCAAAGAGGAGTGTCAGTGCTCCCTTCTGCTGTGGTGGGAGCTCAGGGATGTCCAGTTCTTCCTTTCCCACCAGCACGTGTGCAGGGCTGTGGCGGTGGGGCGGGCACAAGCAAGATCAGTCTGCCCACAGTTATAACATGGGCTGCTCTTCTATGAAAGTGCCACTTCAGTTGTCTGTCCCTAGCTCAGAAAGCCAGAAGAGAAAGCCTGCTTGAAGAGATGTCACCTTCTGCTTTCCTTAGCAAGGGGTTGCAATTGAGGCTTGAGAATTCCTGCTTCAGCCCTCCTACCTACCAGCCCCAGCAGTGCCACGCATTCATTTCCTTAGGAAGCTAGAAAGTCTCTCTCCTTCCCATAGAATTATGTAGAATTGCTTTTTAAAAGGCAAAAACATATTAGAAGCAGCAGTCTCAGAGATGAGAGGGCTTTATCTCGCTGGCCTGGCTTTTATGGTGGGCTAATCTGAGACTCTTTATGTTGCTCCCACTTTCTTTTCCAAAGCAAATAGCATTGCAAGGCTCTGTTTGTTTTGGTTGGTTGATTTTGGTTGGGTGTTGGTTGGTTGGTGGGGTTTTTGTTTGTTTTTTGTTTTGTTTTTTAACGTCTCAGTCCTTCAGTAGAATAAATGCCCCTTCTCCTGTCTATGCAGCCCGGCATCAATATTCTAGACAGGATTCTCTTGATGGGGAGTTTCCTGTTGCTGAAGACAGGAGTTCTCAAAGTGTTACTACTCCCCTTGCTGGTGTGTTGCAGGCATGGCACTGGGATACTTGACCCGGCTTCCCAGCGGTGAAGTGCCTGCTCTTTGAATTCAGAAGGACGAGTTCATGGAGAGACAGAGCAAAATTTAAGAGTCTAGGGTTTTGTCTCCTTTTCTTTTTATACCGTCTGAATATGAAATGAATAGAATGACTTTGACCCATCGTGTTGATTTATGGATCCTGGACACGCACAGGCTTGTCAGCATGGTTTTATTTGTGGTGGGAGCTATTTAAGCCATGGCAGGATAACTATTGGAGCTGGTTTGTTTCTCAGAACAATTTACTGTCCCGAATGAGAAATCAAAAAGGCTTGTAGATATTTTGGTAAAGATTTACTGATATTGTTGTGTTAAGGGATAATAATAATAATAGTACTGAATAAGTTTCCAAAACTTAAGGGAATTGTTTAACATGGTAATTATGTTTTTTTTTTCTGGCCCCATGCAACTGATGAGATCAAGTGTTAAGAGAATCCCAATTTTAGGGAAAATCAATTATTTATCATGCAAACAGAAAAGTCTGCACAGTTTTTTTACCTCGCTGTACAAATCAGGAAAATACTCATTTCCAGAGAAGAAATAATAAAGAAGCTAGACCAGGTTTTTAGGGAAATTGGGATCTTCACAAGGAACTTGCTGGATTTTTTCTTCTCTTTCATTTTTATATATATAGATATATACATATATATATATGCACACTTGACAGAAGGTAGCAGAAAGAACACAGAGCTCGGTTTCAGGAATTCCTCAGCCACAGCCCTGACTAAAGATCTTTTCCTGCATCTCATGTTGAGCTGGAATAGCTTTCACATGATTTTATAGAAGCAGGACATAATTTGTTTGTCTGTTTGCTCATTGGCAACAGGCTGTGTGGGGCCAGACAGCAAATGTGCTGAGTACCATTATCTGGTCTCCAGCAGGTAACCAAAAGCGGATTGCAAGGGAAGGATGCAGGAATAAAGCAGAAGTTCGTGGTCCTTCCCCCCCAGGGCTCTCCCAGTCCCACTTAGGGAATACTCTATCATTTCAGAATAACTTCAAAAGCAAAAAGATTTTTATCTTTGTTGTTTGGAAGACCCAGTGTGGGGGCAAGTTGGTGTTTCTGTGAATGGCACTGGAACCTGGCGGGGCTGTGGGAAAGGTGCAGGCAGCGCTGCCTGCAAAGTGCTGGTGCCTTGGGCAGGGCTGTAGGATGGATGGGGAAATAAGACCTACGGGTGCTACAGAGAGTCCAAGATGTGAAATCTGAATCTCAGCCCTTGGTTTTCATTGTCATAAACCAATCCATTTCAGTCGGGGTGCTTTGTCTCCTTTCATATAGGCTGTCCCAATGAGGTGTCCTGACCACGTAGGGGCTGTGGAGGTGCTTGGTAGGAAGCTTCTGTGGTTAAAACAGTGAGTAAGTTGGGACAGACTGTCACCCCCATCCTGTCACCTATACCCTGCAGGATACACTGCCCTTACTCTGCTTGTTGCTACAAGCAGTGGATCTTCCTTTGTGAGAACCTGACCTGAAGCCCATCAGCTGGAGAGTCTGTTCCCTACTTAAGAGCAGTCCTATTTAAGGAAGAACATTTTCAAAGCATATAGTTAAAATATAAATTGATACTTTTTTCTTTTATTGGTTTGGTTTTTTTGGGGTTTTTTTTGCCTGGCTTTGTATGGCATACTGAGAAAAATATTTAAGAGATCTGTGTCTGCCAAGGTTTCTGTTTGAGTGGGTTACATTACCTCTTTTTTGAAAAAAAACCCAAACAACTTTTTTTTAATTAAACCCCCTGAGGCCAAATGTGGCTAGTTGAAGGCACTGTGGGGTTGTAATCCAGAAACACAGTGCTAATTTCCTTGTTTTACTTTAAAATTAGTGGGGGTTGTTTGTTGGTTTGTTGGGGTTTTTTTTTGCTGTTAACTAAAATGGCAATGTTTCAATTATGAATAACGCCAGGAAGAACTAGCACACTTGAGTGGGTTTAATGAATTGCCTGTGTTCTGGCTGCTTTCTGAATGTGTGCGTGGCAGTGGAGTCTTCCAGACCTGTCACTTAATATAGATACTGAAATGCATGTTTTATTTATCATGTATTAATTTTAACTATCCTAGCTTTTCTATTTTATGAGCAGGGTTTCTGTAGAGCCCTAAGATCGTTTTAATATCTTCAGAAGACATTTCCACTGACACTGACTGAACTGCAGAGCTTTATATCTCATGAAAGTGTAAGAGTAGCATGTTTCTTGTCTACGTTTATTAGTCTTAAGGAGGCACTGGTTTTTTCTGTTGTGATTGAGAAAATACTGAAGGGTAGTTTATTCTTTCCCCTGGGTACATAGTCTGCATTTGTGGCCCTTGGTATTCCAATGTTGGATAAGAATAAAGAGACAGCAATTAATTACTCTGCTAAAACTTGAGAACAGCTACTAACAATAAAACCATACCTGTATTTTTGACAGTCATTTGAAAGGTCCTATTATGTTTTAGAGCATCTTAGTATTGGTATTTGTTGTTGTTAAGGAAGCAAAATTTCCTTAGGAGATTTGAACTTACTTCAGTGCATTTTTCTCTTGTTGGCATTTGGACAATTTGTCTCTTTTCTCATGTCTTTTTTGTTTTATGAGCTGTTCTTTATCTTCTGTAAGAAATTGCTTACTCAAAAGCTGTATTTTAAGCCTTCAATGTAATATTCCAGAGGAATATAGGAGTACTTTTGACTAAACCCCCAGCTGTACAGTACACACACGCAGACTGCTTTTCTAGCTAACATCATTGATTGTAACAGCGCAAAGACAGTCAGTGCAGCAAAGCAAATTAATGTGGTAAGGTTATTACTTCATTAGAAAAACTGGAAAATATAATCCATGCTCATTAAGTGTGGAGACAAAAAAAAAATGGTTTTTGCTCAAGTGACATCCTCTTCCAAAAAAGACCTGCATCGCAGACAACAGCACTACATAAATTAGTCATTGTTGGCCTTTTAAAACATGACCCAGAGCTGTTTTACAAGCAGAAGTGTAATTGTCACTGTGAGATTCTCCACACTCAAAAGCCAGAGACAACATTTGGACGTAAAAATGGGAGAACTCCTATTTACAGAAGAGCAATGAGTAGTTTTGGAGTGGCCTCCACAGATCAGATCTCGGCTGTGCAGTGAGGTGAATGTTCTGTAGCTGCGGAGAGCTGCACGGTCAGCTGGGGGGGGTGGGTGAAACTGCCCAGCATCCAGTCAACTGAGGCATTTCTAAGAGCTGCCATTGAGGGGTGATGCTGCAGAAGTAGAAGAGACAATTAACTCTGGGCCAGCCCTGCAACCCTTGCCTCTTGCTACAAGTCCCTCACCCCACGCAGATGCAGATACACACACACACACACACAGAGTTTTCTTCTCTATTAAGAGCTGGTGAATTTTCAGCTTTTGCACCTTAATGAGTAGCCAAAGTTGGTGTCTTTTGGGGGATTTCTTGTATTTCCCCAAATTACAACTGTTTGAGGGATAAAAAAAAAAAAAATATGTATTTTTGCTTTTGGAGGTGCTTTTGTTTTCTAACAGCTCATTTGTAAGCCAGCCTTCCTTTAGTACATGTTTCCCACTTACCTCTTTGGAGAAGATGGCTGAGCAGAGGAAGCTCTGTGTTTGCCCTTTAGACATGTTTGCTGCAGCACGTTGGTTGGCTGCCCTGGGGAAGGGATGCTTGATTTGAGGTGGGCTTCAGTGGGGGGGGTGAGAGGTCTGTAGCAATAGGCAAGTGTTGCAGGGCAGACAGCTCTTAGAAGCAAGAGAAGTCAGCAGTTCACTGGATGTGGTGTAGTTTAAACAGCCCGCCATGAAGCTGACTCTGCATCTCTCTGGAGTTAGTGATAGGAAAATTCACCTGTGCAGGAAAAGACTGAAGCATTTGGAGTCATGTTTCAATAAAGAAGGCTGATCTAAGGCTAAAACAGTGGAGGTTTTTTTGGTTTGGGGTTTTTTTGGGGGGGATAGAATTTGGTTGGCTATTTTACTTCATTTTCTTTGCACAAAAAAAAGCCAAAAAAACCCCAAACCCATACAAAGCCCACAAAGAAACAAACAGCAAAAAAACCCCCACCAAACCACAAAACAAAACACAAAAAAACCCAAACCCCAATTTTTGGGATACTGAGAACCAAATCTCTGGAAGTGGCTGTGAAAGTTACTTGGAGTTGGACTTTGTCACTAGGGGGCACTTAGTCACACAAAATTAAATGTTCAGGCTGGGGTTTGTTTGTAAAAGCTTCTTTCTTTAAAAGAGCTTCTAAAAATAGCTGTTGGTTTGTTTGTGTTTTTATTGATTCTAGAGTATGTGGGTATACCCTTAAATATCAGGGGATAAAGGAGAAAGACTAAGGAGAGGCTACAGCGTACAGGATTTAGCACAAAGAACCACTCAGGCTAAAAATATACCAAAAGGCTGCTTAATTAGTATTAATTTAATTAATAAAACCTGAAGTGGAACAAATGATCATATTTAGCAGCAGGAGGGGGGAATAATCACAAACACAGGTACTCTGCTTGAGTAGGAAAACCTCTTTGCTGTAATTTTCACCAATGCAAACCCTCCTGTTGTTAAAACGGAACAAACCCAGAGCCCTCGCTCACACAAACCAGTCACGAGGCACCAAAGGTCCCAAGAGGAGCACTCTTTTATAAAGGGTTTTAAACACTCGACACTTGATTGTGTACCATCTAGATTCATCATGCTCCAGGGGTTGGTTTGGGCAGAGCCCGCTGTACCCCGGTGATCTGGTGGGATGCTGGAGGTTCACGGGCAGCCTGGCCGCACACGGGCAGAGCAGCAGCTCCTGGCACATCTGGAAAGCTGGTCTTTGCCTGGAGAAATAATGTGTTTGACCTACTGCCTGCATGGCTGGGAGAATTTACTGTGGCACCTCCTTTTTCCATACCCCTCTGCTGGATAAACAGTCACAGAGAGTCAAGCCAGGGGTGTCCCAGGTGGGTGGGCTTTGCTGTGTGCTTTCTTTCCTGGCTGTTACTGCCAGTCACAGAGAATACAGAAGGCACTCGAGGATCGTGTCTGCCAGGCCAGCTTACTGCTGAGGCGTGCAGAATGCAAGTATTAGTTTCCAGACACTCCCAGCAAGTGTGGCATGCTGTTGTAGTGTGCCTGTCAGCCTCGTCCTCAGCCCCTGACCCAAGCTTGCTATAGACAGCCTCTGTCCGGTGTTCCCTGGGGGGTTTCTTAGCCATCTGGGCAGCCTGACAGCTTAGTTAACAAACTAATCAGCTGGAGTGAGAGGGTGGAGCCAGGGGTGAATAGGCAGGAG
Organism: Actenoides hombroni; assembly: GCA_024336885.1. NCBI lineage: Eukaryota > Metazoa > Chordata > Aves > Coraciiformes > Alcedinidae > Actenoides > Actenoides hombroni. The sequence goes on along the minus strand of WUAM01000143.1, from coordinate 9,020,881 downwards.
TCTGGGAGTGGGAGGGGGTGGTACCTGCCAGACCACTGGGGACAGAGCTTGGGAAGGAGAATAAGCAGTGCCAAGCACCTGACATGCTGGAAGCATATGGTTTGGGTTCTTTCAAAGTGATTTGCCTCAGATTCAGTCTCTATTAGAAATACATTGCAGCTTGGAAATTGAAACAGTTTCAAAAGCCCAGGTTGAAGTAGCTACACATGTAAGCAGGCTTTTATATTTCCCTGGATCTCCTGCTTCACATGGAGGGAATGCTGCTGGGGTGCATCTTGGAAGACCTGTATGTGGCATAATCAAATTGTAACAGCTTGCCATGGTTTCCTCTATCTTTTCCATTTTGTGAACCATTGTTCATGATTAGTGGCCATGTATAGCCACAGCTACAGCATTGCCTTTCATTCGTGGACTGGAGACCAGGTCTGGCTCTCCAAGTGCCCCCAGCATGGCTTTTGTACCTCCACAAACGGACGTGGCAAGATTTTCAGCTCTGTAGTACCCAGGGAAGTGGCAGTAAAGCCCAGAGGTTATTGGTACATATCTGGACCTTCTAACGAGAAACCAAGAGAACAGATTTCCTGCCAATTCTCTATACCTAAGGAATGTTGAACAATTCTCTTGGGCAGAACTGAGAATTTAATATGCAAGTCAGATGTGATTAACTGTGGGTTCTAATAGCATTGCTTAGGCTGGATGGCAGGTCAGGTTTTTTCTGGGTCCCCATTCATGGTGCCAGCTGTGTGCTGGGGCTTACGGAAACTTTGTCCTTTATGGTATAGTGTTATCTGTGCTGGCATCAAGGTCTGCCCTTCTGTAGTGTGTGCCAGGTGCTCAGATGGCCTGTATAAGTGTTTCACTGCACGGGTCGGATTGCAGGACAAAGATTTACAAGCTGAAATTCCTTTTTCTCTGTCTGTCACCATGAACTTCACTGCTCGGCTCACGCCACGTTTCCTGGAAAGATAAGGTGGACATCTGAATCCATGGTCCCACTGAAGGCTGTTAAGGGAAATTTAAAATTAGGTTTTACAGAAACAGGATAAAATTGTGCAAGAAATAAATACCTGCACATATCACAATGGTATCCCCTCGTGCAGGTTGCCTAGAGAGGAATAACGCTTCTTTCTCTCATAATTGGGAAAAAATAGATTAAAAACCAGTCATAATTAGAGTGGGTCTGGCCAGCTTAATTTTAAGACTGAGAATTTAGAGAACTGGAAAGTGAAGTTTTCTCTGTTTTTGCTGCTGAAGCAGGTAGAGGGCAGCAGGTGCCAACGTTCAGGGCAGCTCTCCGTGTACTGGTGCTGAGCTAATCCCTTGACTGGTCTGTAGCTGTGATTGTAGGTAACCTGGTTTTACACAGAAACAGGCTGGAAGCACTCACACAGTCTGCTGACCCAACTCAGTGGCTGGAGTTGTAACATCTTAGACTTCTAAAAGTAAGGCCTCCTGGTAGGACTTTTTCATCAATGGCAATAGTGCAGAGATTGCCTTGGGGGTTCTCCATGCAGGTGAACTTTAAAGCTGACAGCTGATTTTGCCTGACACAACTGACATAGTGTCCAGGGCAGATTTTGTTTTCCACTCTTTACACAAATGAAGTGATAAGTATTATTTGCCATAAAAACAAATCTCTAGAAGAAGAAATTAATTTCCTTCTCTAGAAGGAGAAAAACCATTGGACAAATTTTAATTAAACTATAATTGTCTTTAATCGATGCATTATAATTAGAAATAATGCATTAAGGGTTCACTTTAATGGCTGTTGGGCTATATGTATTCTTTAATTGAATATCTGCTTTATGAAACAAAAACCCAACACAGCTCAGTGCTCGTTCTCCAAAGCAAAGGTCCCATTTGTTTTCCTCTAGTGATTTCTGTGCGGTTCCAAGGGAACAAAACCAGAAGACAGCAAACTGACAGGTGGGAAAAAATCCCTGTAATAACTCCACAACACTTGGTGTTTCCAGCCTGTGGCATGGGAGAGTGGTGGTGGTAGCATGTGGCTTAAGCTACTGCAGGTCAATCCCTTGCTCTCAGTACACTTTCTCAGTAACTTTGCAAGTCACTGAGGTCACTGTGTTTATTTTGCATAGCGCACAGAGCCTAAAACTTTCAATAGTCACTAAGTCTGTTCTTCCTTTTCCTTGGAAAATTTATCTAAGCAGTGGTCAGTCTCCTGTGGTTGGAGGCTTGTGTACCAGCTCGACAGGAAAGGGCAGCAGCATCCTGAACGGCACTCACAGAGCATCCCCCCAGAGCAGGACATCACTACACCCCTTGGGCAGATGAGAGAAGCTGATTCAGGTCTCCCACAGGTGCTCTGACAGCAAGACTGGAGGGTCAAAGGAGAGCATTGCTCTGAGACCTCCCTCTAGCTTGGTCCCTGAAAGCACAGCAAGCAAAGGGGAAACATTTCACCTGGAAGAGGTAGAAACAGGCTACTTTTACTGCTTGGCACTGCCAGGGGTTAGGGGTCCTTGGCATGACCAGAAGACAGTTTTGATCTGTGCAAAGAATCCAAGCGGTGGAAACAGGCAGAGTAAACGCTTTGAGCTCCTCGGTGTCAAGAGCTGAGAATGGTTTCCCTGGTTGCCCTGTTGTACCCCCACTGTTCAGAGCAGTGTGAGATAAAGAACACAGCTTTACTCTCCCCTTACCCGCCTGTCACCGGCGGGCCAGCTCAGCGAGCTGTGATGGATGTACGTACTGAGGGTGCCCAGACTCTGAAGTATTCCAAACAGGGACCTTTCTTTCAGCCTCTTCCGTTGTTGCACATACCAACAGCAATGCTGGATGAGGCCAGAGCTCTGCCTTGCTCGGTATCCTAGCAGCAAAGTGCAGCCTCCTCACGTGACTTTTCCAAACTCCGGCAGTTTGTGTTTCAGGGACTTCCTGAGCCAGGGGTGGTTTCTGTTTGCTTTTCAACCCCCAAGAGGACTTCCCCTCTCTCAGCTTGTTCAGTTGTCCCCTGAATCCATATAAAGTTTTCGCAGCCGTGACATCCCCTGGCGAAGAGTTCCCGAGTTTCCTTTCCCAGTTGGGTGGAGAGCTGCTTCCTCGTGTTTGTTTGGAGCCTGCCATCTGCCTGCTTCAGCTGCTGCCCCCAGCCTTGTGGTAGAGGAGGCAGCAAACAGTCAGTTCTGATTCACCCTTTCCATGTCACTTAGGATTGTACAGATCTGGATCATTGCTTTGTCAGGTTTTGTGGCTGTTGCTCCTTGCAAGGCAGTCTACGCTTTCAGTCCACTACCTCACCTTCTTTTGTTCTTCTCCAGTTCATGAGTGGAAGGGTCAGAATTATGTATAATATTGAAGAAGCGAGTGTGTATATATACAGAAACACAGTGGTTTCTTTTTGTTTTTCCTCTAGTCTTCAATTTCTAATTTATTTTAGTCTTTCCAGTTTCTCCTAGTCTTTCTCTAACTTGTGAGCACAGAGATGACACTTACACAGAAGTTTGAGCACCCCAGGATCTCATTCCTGAGTAGCAGTGTGCTCAGAGTCCACCACTTCTGAATTTCAGATAAAAGTTTTCCCCTAAAAGTTTCCTGTCATCACTTTGCATAAATTGCACTTCATATATCATTTTATTACCAATTTACTCTTGTATAGAGTTTTTAGCCTCCCTTATCTTTACCCCAGATTACTTCCTATCATCAGCAAACGTTGTCATCTCCCTGCCCAGTCCCTTTCTCGGGTGACTGTAAGAATCATGTTGAAGAGCATGAGCATCCTCAGCATGACTCCACTGGTGACTTCCTTCCATGGTGAGAACTGACTGTTCTCTCTCGTATTCCTAGGCTCTCTTCCCTAGCTTTTAAACATTTGCTTTTCTAAGTCTCTGCAAAGACGTTCCCTCTAATTCTACGCCTCTTAAGTTGCCTTGAGATATCTAGTGTTATTTGATGTTACCAAATACCTTTTGGAAAGGCAAATAGACAACGTATCCCAGCGTTGTAAAAAAATGGATTCCCATGCAATCCAAGCTCTGAAAGAAAACAGCAGGCACTCGAGAGATTCATTACTATTGCTCATCTGAACTGTTCAGCCACTTGTGACAGATCTTGGTCTTCTGGTGCTGATGGTTCAGTAGCAGCTGGGCAGTTGAGGATTCTGAGGACGTGGATTTACAGCAGAACCACACTGATCCATACGTAAGCTTCCCCAGAAGGGGACTTCTCCTTGCCCCCACTGCTGTTCCCAGCCATGCATCTCCACCTGCACAGCTCGTGTGGCTGATCGGAGCTGGTACAACTGAAAATCAGCCTGTTAAACACGATGAGAATTTTAGCTGAATCAAGACACTGATGTGGTCTGAGCTGGTGATGCAGCTGCACTAGTGAGAGCATGTCACTACAGCTGCAGCAGGAGCTGGGCTGTCCTTTTTTTGCCAGGCACTGAGCAGCCTAAGCTCCAAGAAACCCTAAGGAAAGTTGTGTGTCTGTAGCTCGTAAAGTGGTATTCTTAGCAGAGGTTCTTTGGGTGTTGAGTATGAGGAGGTGGCTGCATGATGCTATTTGTTTTCCAGCAAAGAAATAGGAGTCCACATCGTATTCATAGAATTGGTCTATTCCTCTCTCAGAAATGAGAATTAAAAGTTGAGGGATTTCTTTAAGACTTACTTTCTTTGTGTCTGCCTGGCTTTCTCCTGTGATCAGTAAGCTTAGCTTCCTTTATCCCATTGGCTTTGTTATTACGTTTAACTCAAGTTTGGTACTATGATAGCAACCAGCAGTGTTTGCATCTTTTTCTGTCATCCTGGGAGCTAGTTGTTTGTAATCCAAGGGACAAAAAGTATTGTTGAAAGTAAGGACATTGCTGATAATGGTTTTGTGAACAGAAGAGATCTGAAACTTTGAGCTGTTAGCAGCTCTGCTATTCCAGGGTCCCTTGCTGTACATCTAATTAAACACCCATTAAAAAACTCTGGTTTCTCCTTCCACTCCCTGCCAGCAGCTTCAAGACGTAACATTAATTTTTCTGAAGATTTGCTTCTCTTATACTTGCAATAATTAGACCTGGCCTTTATACTGTAAACAATCCAAAGTACACAAATCACTTTAATTACAGTAATAGGTCAATATGTTAGCGACGCCCCAAAATTGGAGGGGGTGGTGGATGCTCAATTATCACCTTTTCTTTTTTAGATCCCTCAGAAGGCAGGAAATTCGGTCCTGTCAAGTTGGGTTTTTTACTCTTCGCTAATTATTTAAGTAATAGCAGTTGTTGTGGCTTTAGTCCAAAAGACTTTCTAATCTGAGGAGAATTTTTCCACATTTCTTTTGTGTTTCTTTTCGCTTTCTTTAATTAGATTTCATATAAAGAATTGTGTCCATTATAAATAAATACTAATAAGCTAAATAGAAATCTGCTTTTGCCCCTTAATCTGTGGAAAAATTTGAAGCCCTTGCCCCTGCAGTTAGCAAGAAGCCATTAAAGAGTTCTGTTTCATAATCGGAAACAATATTGACTGTGTTCTCCTGTCAGAAGAAAAGTGGCTCATCCTGAGTTCTCAAATCAGTAGAAATTAGTAATTTACATGAGAATAAAGGCACCATTATGACTATGTCACTTAGTACTTGCTGAAGCTAACATGGTCAGTGATTCACATGCTGACTCACACAGGATTATTTTTTAACGCCTGGAAAAGAATACAGTTCACTGGGGAAGAATAAACAAGGTGGGTTTTTTCGGTCGTACAAAAATATTTTGAATCCCTTGGTGCTAAGGACTCTCTGAGAAGTCCTTTTTCCCCTTTGCAGAAGGCATTCATCTCACCCCGAGTTCGGGGTATCGTCATGGCTGCTGGTATCTGTGCACACCCATGGTTTGAAACCGGGACCGGGTGGACTTCACTCTTCAAGCAGTCTCCCAGTCATGAGCATGGCTGCAGTTTCAGCTGTAAATTCTACTTGCCCGTGCTGTGCCTGGCGTGGCACATCCTGCAGCAAGATTGCTTAGCTTGTTGGCTGAAGGCTGCTACGTAAATAGCGCTCGTGCTCCAAGGTCACGTTCTTCTCGTAGGTCCCCATAAAACTGCACCTGCGTGTTGAGTGGATGCAAATTGTAGGTAGGGTACCAGCTTTGGGGAGGTCCATATGGTGCTCTGCAAGCAGCAGCAGTGTGTTTTGTGGGCAGCAAATGCCTGTGTTACAAAACCTGCAGGAGTGGCTGTAAGGCCAGGGGGCAGCTCTGCCCCTGCACGCAGAAGGTCTGCTCCACCTCGGGATATCTGCCCAAGTCATCCAACCCACGGGCTGCCGCTTTCTGGATCCCGGGTGCCACTTTCCTGCTGTCATTTTCAGCCTCTGTTTAATTAAAAGGAAACATTAAACTGTGTTTGCAGTGACATATGCGAGTTCCGTTCTCATCGTGATTTCCCAGCTGAAGTCCCTTCGTCGCCCCTGCCGCTTGCCGCTTCTGAGCACCGCGGGTACCCGAGCTGGCGCAGCGAGGGTGGCACAACGGGCAGCTCTAAAGCGAGCAAAAACCTCCTGCCAAAGCAGAGTGTGGTGCTGATTGTGAGGCTTGGAGCATCAGGGTGATTCACCGTCGGGAAAGGAGCTGGCTGCAATTAACCACAGTACGTGCAGCGTACGCTCGGCTGCTCCTCAGCCAAAGCTGGTGGTAGGGCAGATGAGAAGCTTGAGCTGCAGGTTTGCCTTTCAAGACATTACACATATGAGAATTATTTTTGGGGGGAAAGCTTAAACGTGCTGTCATATAGTGGTGGTGAATCCCTTACAGAATGGCCTTCAGAATGTTGGGCTTTTGGGGAGGTGGTGTCGTAAGCTCTCTATTAAGTAGCTGCTGTCAGTTCTCTCTCATATGAATTGTCTTCTACTTCTGCCCATAAATTATTGCATCCTTTACTTTTTCCTAGTCAACTACCTCATCACTATAGAGGGTACAGTTTGAACTTTCTGATGTTCAAAGAACACTTTCAGAGAACATGACTGCAATGTTTATACCTGTCTATTGAACTTTTCTTGCTGAGGATTGCTGTGCATCACTACAGGCCCTTCTTTTAAGTAGCCCCTTAAAACATCAGCCATTTAGTACTGTTTTGAAAAACAGAAAGCCAAAGAGGACTAAAGGTGTGTGTGCAGAAAGTCTGGTATAGATGTTTCATAGGGCTATAAACTATCTTTACTTGAGAACCTTATTTCTTTACAATAGTAAAAACTGAGTGTCCATAATCTTTTCTTAGCATGGAGAAACAGCAGGAGGAAGAGATTTTACGGTGCTCTAGACATCAAAAATTGACTCAAAGTGCAGTAAGCAAATAGGAAGCCTTATTTTGTAATATAACCTCCTTTGGTAACATTTCAGTAACGTAGCCATCAATGACAAACGTAAAAATCGTGTATTCTGTACTAAGTCACATCTCAGAAATGGACTTCTTAGATTAACTGCTCTTGTCAAACTACCCAAATCCATTTGAGGACTGAATCTGTAGCAGTGATTGAGCTTTCCACCCCCCCGCTTCTTTCTCCCCAATTTCTTTAGAGCAGCACAAACCTGAACCCTTGTGCATCTTGGATTCGTATTATATTCTCAGTCATGGATGACCTTTTACAAATGACTTCCAATAACTCCAGCTGAATTCAAACACCAGAGTCAGTCGCGAAAGGTCATACTCTAGTTACACAGAACGTGGAAAGATTTGTACTCCCTAGAGCAACCGATTGCTGGAGGTTTTGGTTTCGTAGCTGACCAATCTTAATTCAGAGCCATGCATTAGGAAAGGTTATGTTCTAGCTTTGTTTCTTTTTGCCTTTCTCCTCCTAGTTTTCTTTCACTATAAAATGATCCTGTTTAGAGAATTGTCTGAGTGTTCCAGATGTTGAGGTTCCGTTTCAAAGGGCTCCTAGTTCACCTTTGTCTTTTCCCCTCTCTACTAGTGGATTAATTCCAGCTTGTAACCTTCCTTGTAAACGTGAGCAGTGCCTTTCTCTAAGTGTCACATTCTTATTGGGGAGTATTTTACTTCCAAATGGAACAGTTTCAGAGAAGTTATTTGAGGCCAGTATGCTAAGAGCATGCCTTAGAGTGGCACATTTAGACCTTAAATAAAGAAACATTGCAGCTTCAAACAAGTACAGTTTAATCATCTAGGCAGAGCTCAGAATAAGTAGTAAATTGAAAGAATATTTGCTCTCATCACTGCTGGTCACTTCCTGGCCTTATGTTGCATAGACAATTCCTCTCCTTTTATTTCTGAAATACAGAAACTGTAGACTAAGGCTTCCCATGGAGACTTTGCTGTGGGACTCTACTTTGTAATTAGTGCCAAGAAGTTGTATTTTTCCACCCCTGTTTGGGCTTGCTTTGTGCTCATCTTGCACACACCACTGCTTCTGATTCACACCAGAGAAGCTTTGTAGCTCAGCTGTTTGTGGTGCAGTTGTCCTACCAGGTAAGTCAAAATAAGCTTCTGTGGGCATAACCCTGTAGGGGCTTGTGTGCTGCTTCCCACTGGTACTGGCACCTTCATCTTCATCTGCCATTTCCAGGGTATTCTAGTGAAGATGGTATCGGGATAGGGTGCTTCAGAGCTGGGTATCAGCTTGTCTTCACTACACGTGAAAAAACAACATCCAGCTTTCTTTAGAACATGCCAGATTGGACGGTCGTGTCTCCATGTGGCTTTGCTTCTGCGTGGTGAATCTGACTGCAAATTCCTGTAGCAGTCACATTCCTTGTCTGGGTGGGGGCGACCATATGTTCTTAATGGGGACAGAAACCAAGCAGGAACCAAACCCCAAGCCAAACTACTGCAATGTTTCAGCACCAGTGTGGGTGCTATGCAAAGCTTCAGCTGCCTGGGACCTTTAACAGGCTGTATTAAAGAATAACTGTATGTCCACAGCTTTATTTCTCTGGGGGGTCTGCATATGTAGATTCAAGCTCCATGGTCTTTTCCATCATGACAGCTCTTCCTGTACTGTTATTAGAATAAACACCAGATAGTTTCCCTTCAGCCCCAAAAAATCAGGATCAAACATCCCTCATTTAACACATACTAAGAACCTTGATAGAGGAAACTGCAATGGACCGGCTGATGGGTAGAAACAGCTCCTTTTGTGTCAAAGCCCAGAAACCTATTTTGTGTAAGATAACTGCATGAGCAATTGAGCTCGACACTGGAGCGTAGTCAAAAAGGCATTTGAACAGATTATGTGACCTGTTCTCTAGATGATCGTAATATAAAGCACCATAAAGCACCACACATAACTAGCAACATGCAAGTGGAGACTGGTGGTCGATGTGATTTCAAATGAAAAAGCAATGGCCCCTGCAGTCTGAGAACTGAGGCAGTTTCTACCTTAGGATTTGGATCACATTGTGATAAAGTTTCAGGAAATGCATCCACTAAGCCACAGTTACCTGATCTTTGCCTTCCTGACTGCAGATGAGTAGGAATCCATGATTTGCTCCATGCAGTTCCTTAAAAGAGCAGGAAGCTGAAAAAGACATAAAGCAGTTGGAAAAAAAGGAAGAAGCATTTCAAAGCAGTTGCATAGTAGGTTGTAAAAAAAAATAAAAATAGAAACAAACTCTTTTTGTTGTTAGATACAGGATGAATGCCAAAGAGACACGGAAAAGATACGCGACGTTCAGCTGGAACCCATCCAAACCATGGTACCAATGTTGTGTTGCTCTTAAAACCAAATATGCTGTCCCATGTCTTTCCTTATCTCAAATCTTCCACCCTTAAATGAAAAAGGGGACAAATTCTTGTTTTCCCTTTTCCCAGATATATAAAACACGCCCTTTTAGAAGGAAACTGGCAAAGAAGCCTGCCTGCTAATTCTGTTAGTGGGCATCCTGGAAATTAATTTCAAAATATTTATCAATGCTGATGAGGTGGAGGGCAGGTAAAACTTCATTTTTAATTAACTTATATTCTAACATCTCCTTGCTGTAAGTACAGTTACACAGTGTTAGTCAGTACAGGATTTGGTCCAAGAATGGATTTGAGTTACACCCCCACCTCCTTCTTACGCACACAGAATTAATGAATGAGGGCCCTCGGTCCTATTAAGACTAATGTTTGTCAGTCCCATTTTTTTTTTCCTTTGGGGTTTCTTCTTGTTATGACTTTGTTAGGTGGAAACTGAATGGTGTATGTTAATCAACACAAGACATTTGGCTACTTTGAGCTTTCCTAAATGTTTAGTTTCCCAGGGTCCTTTGAACCTCCCAGAGAACAGTTCCGCATCCTTATTAGAGACTGACAATTAAAGGTCTGTTTTCATATCAGAAGTAATCACGAAAAATTAGCTAGGGAGACCTTGGAATGCTGTGAGAGTTTCAGTGTTTTGAGATGGCCAACTTTCCTTCATTTGCTTCAATCAGTATCAACTTGGGTTTCTTTTTATGTTTCCTACTGCCAGGGCAACTTCGGAGTTGGCGTTGTGACAACTGAGGAGGATTATGCAATACCATGAAGATGTGATTAATATATTTTAGGCCACTGTAATCATATTCAGCTGCATAATTATCACAGAGGTGCAAAAGTAAGCCAAAGCAGGGTTTGAAGGCAATGGTATAAATGAGCAGTTTCAGTTTTTGGAATTCCTTGTTAGAAGGAGGAGGGAACGCTTTGCACATCTGCAGGAGCTGTGGTGCTTACAGCTCTCGGAGGTCCTGCTGATAATGTATAGGAAATATATGGTTCTGTCCTAAAGAGTTTAATCTTTGTGTGCCAAGCTGTGGGCTTGCACAGGAGATAATCTGTTAGTGTCACACCTTCTCCGTTGTTAAGTCAAAAAAACAAATGTGAGTGTTTCTTCCTCAGGCTCTGGTGCCATGGGAAATTGCTGCAGAAGTTTGTCACCATCGAGTGCTTTGGTTTCCTTTCACTTCTCAGAATCTGCTCTGGTAGATTAGGAAGCCAGTAATGCAAGTGGGGTGAATCATGACCGAGTGAGTTGCATATATGTTTATTCAGATCTATAAAACAGTAAGTAAAATCCAAAGCTGTTAGTGCTTCTGTCACAAACTGGAAAACCAAAATTAAACTGGTATGTGAATACTGAATTCCCTCTTCAAAACTGATTTCACAGCAGTGCCTTTCCCACTTGCAGTGAAGTGAACGTGGCTGTTTCAGAGCAAGACTGAGAGTCCTCTTTGCCCCCCCCGGATTTTCCCCACTTTTCTCAGTCTGCTTGGAAACCCTCAGTCACTTGGGAACAGGGGGACAGACCCAGGATTTCAGTTCAGTCCCTGCCTTGCTGCCGTGCCACAAGTGCTAATTGAATTATCTGAAGACTTAAGGAAACAAACCTTTTTATTCCAAAGTCTTCATGGTATTGATGTTGGTGATGGCTGCTTGAAGAATAAATTGGGAGAAAAAAAAGAAATCCTTTGTTGCTACGACTTGTAGAGGTCATGTCACATAAATTGGCAGATCTGTGTATTGAAGGGATTTTACACTCTAATTAAATGCAGTAGTAGTCTTTTGCCTTTTGAAATGAAACCTATTTTTTTTTTCTCCTGCTACATACTCGGGGACAAACATGCTGTCAAAATCCTGAATGTATCCAACGATTTGAACATAAGAAACAGCATCAAGCTGTTATTTGTTCTGTTGGAGTGTACTCATATTTTCAATCTCAATCTTTTGTACCTGGTGATCTTAATTATATTTGAGCTGGAAGTAGTTTAACATTAAAAGGAATTACAGCAGATTAATCTGTAAACCTGCACAAATACCACATTCCTTTGTATGGAGGTAAGCAGGGCACAGTGTGCATAATTACGTGTTGTTCTCGGTGTAGGTTGTGTGCATAAGGCTGAGGAGGCAATGTTGCAGTTCCTCGTGACAGCGTCAATTAAGGCACGTTCTTGTGTCCTGCAGTGGTCAGTTGCCTTAGAGAACAGGTATTAGGTGGTGGTCAGGTGCCCTAGAAAACATGCATTCTTCCCCTCAGCACAGGAAGCTTCCTTGCAATAAGAACGAGCAAGCAAAAAAATCAAAAATAAAACCCCAACTTCCCCTGGAAAGAGGAATTAGTATCCTAGTTAGTGTACAAAAGCACAGAGAAATCTATTCAAGAACGTTTGCTGTGATTTTGGGTTTTCTAAAATGATGTATCTGGAGGTGAACCCAAGAAGGCCGTTGATCTCAACCACCCCTTAACACTTTTTGCTACTGGAGAGACGAAAGAAAAGCCCAAACAATGAATTGGGAGAGATCTGTTTCTCCAGTCCTGATGCAAAACCATCACTGGAATCCAGCTGCACCAGTTTACCCTCCGTTAGAGCAGCAGGAGAACAGAGCCTCAGCAAATAAGAATCACAGTTTATACTGGTAAATACATCTCTTAACTCGCAAGTATCAGCGAAGCGTAGTTGTCTGTAATTCAGGCCTTTTGATTGGCTTGTGTTTTCCAGGCTGGTCAGATGGCACTGCTGAGCCTATTGAGGAACAGTTTACCAGATGACAGGTAATAAAAAGAAGTTTCAGGAGAAATGCAGGAGAAGAGCAAGCCATTTACATGCAGTCTGAGTTGCAGAAAACGTGTCTCTCGGACTACACTGGCTACCTGCTGGGCAGCTGCCATGTAGACTTCCAGCTGGCAGTAGATTTCCCAGTCAGTTTGATGTTCATGCATCCATTCTGTCTTGCCTGAGGTGCTACCTCATTGCAGTGGCTCCGGAAGAGCTGTCATACGTTTTGAATTTAGCATGTGTGAGTCTGCTGGTAATGAAACTTCTGGCAAGTCTCCAGGATTACCTGCATTTCGTGAGACAAACAGAGGTGTTGCCTGTGGGACTGGCTGGCAAGTTCTGAGAGTTCTGGTTTTATCAGTGTCCCGTTGCCTCGTGCCCTTTGAATCTGGAGCATTCTCTCTAGTGGAGTTTCTCAAATCCTACTGAATGCTGATGGTCACCACAAGGGATCACAAAGCACCTAGACAGGAACATCCTTCTCGAGATTGAGGATGCCATTAATAAAATACAGATTAGTGACTAGTCCTTGTAAGAGAATTCTGGGGATTTATTAAAAAAAACAAACAAACAACAAAACAGGACAAGCAAAATCCTGGCTACTTTCAATGCCAAAGCCTTCTGCTGCCCTACTGAACCCCCTTTTAGTGCTGTAGATGTTCATGTCTTTTCAGTGCTTTCTGTAGCTTTTCTCCTAAAACAAAAGTAAGGTACACACACCAGGACTTTGTAGGCTTCCCCACATCATGGTGCCATTATTTCCACCCTCATTTGCAGCATTTCTGTAATTACAGACCTTGGTCTCTTCTGAGCACTGTGCTGACTGTGCCCGATTCATGTGGCTGTCCTGTGACGAGGACAAGGATCGTCTGACGAATAAATGGAGAACATAGCCCTCAATTTGCTCTTGACCTTGAATTTGATCCCTCTTCTATCCTTAACAGCCTAGTCCATCTCTGTCCTGTTTAACCCATGTCATCATTACTGGTATATCCTACAGACACTTCTGCAACTGCCTTGCCCTTGATACTGTAGTATTTAAATTGCCAGAAGAAAGAACTAAGAGCGAAAAGGAGAGAACTACCGTAAATCCTTCCTTACCTTTTCCTTAGCAGTGCCAGGAATGGCCACAGAGGTCTTTCCCAGTCTTTCTGTTCAGTTTTTTTTATATTTGTCTGAGGTAGAAACCACAAGTTTGATTGATAATGCAATTTGCATCTCGGGGCACCATTGGAAATACAATGGCATGAAAGGCTACTCTGGCGGAGTGCGCTTTTCCCCCGGGGCTGACTTGAGAAACTCATTGATGTCACTTCCTTCCTCAGTCAGCAAGTGAATTTCACTAATTCTCAAGACCAGCTGTCCATGCTGTCAACAGAAAGTTATTAAAATTCCTTTAAAGTGAATCAAAATAGCCTAAAAACAAATGTACTGGGAAACAGGAAAGCATCAGTATTCAAAGTCCACAAACCTTTGAGCAAAACAGTGTTGATCTAACCAGAGATTTCAAACACTCTGCTTTCCTAGCAACTTGTATATCATTAGAGAATGCTAAAAACACATACTCCTTTAATCTTCTATTACCAACAGTCTATTTGGTTAAAATATTACAAGAATAAATTCGATTTCTCTCAGAGGTGAACTCAACGAACAAGGGAATACATTTTGAGAAGTATCCCCTAAATGACAGTTGGGGTTGGTTGTTTTTAGCCAAAAAAATAATTATTTTTATACCTAGCAAATAAAAACAAAACACAAGCGTGCAGGAAATAATTATCATAAGAGACAATCTTTGTCACATAGCCTAAAGTGATTATGTGATTAGCTATAATGCTTTCATTGAGGAGTATTCTCAGGGACAAGTAGGGAAGATGGTTTTTCTTTAGTTAACAGAATCTTTATACTGTATTTTCACACTTAAAATATTTTCACCTCATTTCAAAAATTCTATCTCGTGCCACACGTGTCAGAACGAGAAATACTCTGTTGCAATAGAGCATCATTTGCAGTGCTGGAGGTGGCAGCTGCCCGTGCTAGGCAGGCTCCCCTGCCAGTTGATAGTGGTGCTGATGGGTTGCAAGCAGGGTCCCACCATTACTGCTTTAACCCCCCCTGGGTCCCCGTAGCCTCGCTGGGTAGGTCAGTGTGAAACTGTGGCTTTCCCCGGTACACATGGATGGTCTCCAACAGCAAAGGGAGGGTCACTGATCCCAGCGGCCCTCTTGACAACTGGTGAAGAGGGCATGGTGCTGGGGTCCCAGACAGCTGTAGGAAGGCAATGTTCCGCCTTGGCTTTGCTCGTGCCTTCAGGAGCAGGCTGAAGGACACTGCAGAAGGAGGCCAGAATAAGTCAGCAAGGCCATAATTCAACTTGCCGCTTTGTGGATGTTCTCAGGATAGAATTTCCCCCTGGAGCCAGCTGGTGCCCAACCTCAGTCTTGACACAGGCATGCAATTTTATTTTAGGGTAATGGCAGAAGCTGCTTTTCTACTCCAGCGGTCAAATGCTGAGCTGGCTGCTACCAGTCTCTCATGCAGCATTTATTAAGATGCTTCCTAGCACGTATTTGAAGTTTGTTGTCTTCACTTTGAATGTTGTAATTTAGCGTGGGATTCCAGGTCAGTAAGATTGGTTACCTATCTTCTTTTTATCCCAGCTTGACTAAGAAGGACTTGTGTTTCTTTTCCTTTAGGTGGATTTAATTTTTGAAGTTTTGAGTCATTTGTACGTGTTAAATTCTGTTTCTTAATGACAAGGTTTGATTTTATTTTTATTTGCCAAATTTACTGGTTTATTGTTCTGTGTGCACGTGATCGTGTTTATTAAAATATGTACTAACCAATTGTTTTCTTTCTCTTTCAGAATCTGGAGAAAAATTGCAACAACAGGTAATTTATCAGGTATTTCGACACTTTTGCAATTGTTACTTAATTATTCATGTGGAAGAACTGTAGCAGTTAAAGGGGAGAACTTGACAGGAGAGGCTAATGCTGACTGGGGAGGTGTGCTGCAGACCAGGTGTCAGCCAACTGCCTGGGTCTGCAAACGTCTTCACAAGAGTAACCAGCATTTTGATTTAAACCTAAGATTTGCCACTAGAGAAGTTCTGTTCATCTGCTTCTCCATGTGTTGATGGTGAGGGCAAAGCCTGAAAGTAATTTATTCACTGGTATCAAACTTTGTAGCACAGGATCGTGCTTTTTTTTTGTTGTTGGTTTGTTTTTGTTTAATTCCTTTTAAAAAGCAGAAAGCTATTGATATGAAAGACATGCAGAGAGCATGGAAGTGATGTCATTCAGTGCTGTTTAGGTTTTCATTTCTGCCATGAATTTTCACTGAGGCTTCCCTGGACTGTGACGTTGCTTGTGGAGGCATTTTCTGTCCTGTCTCTATTACTGCATCAGTTAGGAGTAATTGTGTAGGGAAAAAAAAAAGCTTTATATATTGCAGTTTAGCATTTCAACAGCAGTAAAAGGATATAGGAACTATACTGAAAAAAAAATACAAAATTCCCTAACCAGAAAGAGCAGAGGCAGAAACTCAGCGTTCGCTTTCCTAGGTGAGATGCTCTTCCAGATTGAAAGGACCTGACTTGTACAGAAGCAGCATACTACTCCTTATTCTTGGCTTTGTGCCCTCCTGCTGAATGCTGTGAATCCAGATGGACTAAAAATGGGTGTCTCGGTTGTTCATGAGATCTGTTTTGAAAAGTCACCTAAAAAGCAGTCAGTAAAATGTTTGTATTCCAGCATTTACCATCCCTTACATACAGTCTTCCTTCCAAGCTATAAACTGAAGCATTGGTGTCATTCCACCACTGATTGTCTAGATGGAGGACTAACCCACTGGGTGACTGACCACCTAGGGCAGCCTTGTCTGGGTCTAACAGCATTTCTCCTGCTGTGCCAGAGCACGGCACAGTTGTCCCTCTGTCACTAGCAGTGGCCCCAGCTGGCACTGCTCCTGACCAAACAGGCCCTTGCAAGTCTAGAAGCTTATGGGAAGCCTGGTCCCGTGACACCAAATAACATCCAGAGTTGCTGCAACCTCCCCATGATCTTGAGAAGCTGATGGGTGAACACATTGAACCCAGAACATGGCCTTACTACGCAAAGGGGAATCCTCACCTTTTCTACATAAGCGTTGAAATGTTTTGAAACTTAATGGCAGTTCTGTGATTTGACTGGGAGGTTCTGTCCCAAACCAAGTCTAAGTAACTTTTCTAATCTAAACTGCATTTTAAACCTGACCTGAAGTGTCTGGCAAAACCATTTCTGGGAGTCGTTCTCGACCAGGAGGGGGGGCAGTTGTATTTTTAAACCACAGCTTGAAGGAACGTGGCGAGGGCTGTGAATAGCTGAGCATTCTGCACGTTCTCTCTCTGGCAAGATCAGCTCTGTGGGGGATGCTGCCCTTTTTGGAGGAAGAATATGTTGTGGTAAAAAGGACTTTTGTCACAGTTGTAAAAGGTGGATTAGGTGCCGTACTTCGTGTATCCAGCCCTGGTCTTTTCCTGCGTGCTACTGCCTTGGCCTCCTCAGATTGCTCACCTCATCTGTCTCTCTGCAGTTAACTTAAGAACATCTAAGTTTGCAGGAAAATTGCATTGTCTTGGTATGTGAAAGGTGTATCCAAATAAAGCTGTAAAATGTTGATTTGGGGATAAATGGGAGACATTCACTTCTAAATGGATACTAGTGAAGCTGGTCATGCCCCAGTCCATACAAACATCCTTTGGATTTCCAAGAAATGGAAGAAGGTTTCCAATTAGAAATCAATTTCATTTCCAAGTCTCTAATTTAGGGCACAATTGCAGAGGCACCACATATTTGATTGAATAAGAAGATTTGAACTGGGGTTGATCCTCAGGGAATACCTCCCATAGAAGGATGCTGTTTATTTTCAATACTGAACTTGAAATTTTATATGCAGGATAAGATACTTATGTGACTTGAGATCCTGCAGTCCCATTTAAGTCAGGGCAACAACACTGAGTTGAACTGACTGCCAGAAATCTAAGTGAGGGAGAAGTGGCTCTGCAGAAGATGAATGATGTTACCACTTGACAGGAGCAGGAGTGCAAAGGGGCAAATAGCAGGAAATGTCTCGTTGAGAGGTGAGTGAAACAGAGAGGGGATGGGGAAATGATAAAGCTGCTGTCCTAGTGATCTCCTGCCAAGTAAACCCCTCACTATCTGTGGGTAGCTGGGACCTCTCACATCTTGAAGACCACAGTTGTTTGTGTGTGGTTCTTAGCTCTTTCTAAACCAGAGCAAAGTCTGGTGAAATCTGACACAGATGAAACACTAAGGTAGTATCTGCTTCCAGAAACCCTTGACTGCAGGCTTCTTCACTGGCTCTTGTTCCCTTTGCTCATAAGGCATCTGCTGGTTTTAGCTTGAGCACCATGTTTGTCCTGTGTATTTATAGGTGTGTGTCACTCAGCAGCAGTGGTCATTCCCTGAGCAGACACATCCAGACATGATATGCACTCTGCTTTTCAATACCTGTTTTTAACTATCTTTGCAACTTCAGGATACATCCAGCCACCCATGTACAGCCTGATGAGCTGGGGCACGTAACTGCTGCTAAATTAAATATCACCCCGATCCCTCTCTTCTCCAGGCTGAACTGTACCAGCTCCTTTGGCCACTGCTTGTTTATTAGATGCTCCTAGCCCTTAGATAGCTTTTCACTCCAGTATGTCTGTGTCCATGTCCATTTATACACTGGCCTCATTCCAGTAGGTCCACATCCCCTGTGCTGGGAAGCCCAGAACTGGGTGTAACACTCCCACTGTGTCTCACCAGGGCTGAGCAAAGATACAGGATCATCTTCCTGATCTGCTGGAAATGCTCTCTCTAATGCAGCCCAGGAGACTGTTGGCCTTTTTTGAGGGCACATTGCTGGCTCACAGTCAGCTTGTTCTCCAGAACCTGCAGATCCTTTACTACAAAGTTGCTTTCCAGCTGTCCAGCCCCCAGCCTATACTGGTGCATGGGATTGTTCTTCCCCAAGTGCAGGACTTGGCGTTTCCCTTTGTCAAATGTCAGGAAGTTCCCATTTATTCATTTCTCAAGTCTAATGAGGTCCCTCTGAACGGCAGCATAACCCTCTGGTGTATCACCCACTCTTCCAGTTCATCTAGTTCTTCATCTAACCTGTACTTCATGGGGACATTATGGGAGACAATGCCAAAAGCCTTACTAAATTTGTGACAAACGACATCCGGTACTCGCCCCTCACCCACTGACCCAGCCCTGTCACTGTACAGCCTATCAGACTGGTCAGGCATGATTTCCCCTTCATAAATCTATGCAGCACGAAGTCCAGCTGGAGGTCAGTCACCAGTGGAGCACCCCAGGGGTCACAGCTGAATCAAACACTGTTTAACTTTTTCATTACGTACCAGGGTGATGGGACAGAGTGTATCCTCAGCAAGTTGTCAAGAGGATACCGAACTGGGAGGAGGAGTTGAGACACCAGATGGGTGTGCTACCGTTCAGAGAGACCTCAACAAGGCAAAGAAATGGACAAACAGGAGCCTCGTGAAGTTCAGCAAAGTGAAATGCACCTGGGGAGGAATAATCCCTCCTCTGTCATGCTCCTAGGAATTGAAGTGAAGCTGAGCAGCCTGTAGTTTCCTTGATGCTCCTACTAGCCCTTCTTGAAAATAGAAGTGACATTTGCTTTCTTCCAGGCCTCAGGAACCCTCCCCCATTACCATGACCTTTCAAAGATAATGAAGAATAGACTCATAGCGACATCCTCCAGTTCCCTCAGCACTCCTAGGTGCATCCCATGAGGTTCTATGGACTTGTTAATGTTCAGTTGTTAAAATATTCCCCAACCTGATCCTTCTCCACCAAGGGAAGTCTTCCTTGCTCCAGGCTACCCATAGCTCTCAGGGCATGGCTGAAGGCCAATCTTACTAGTAAAGATCAAGGCAATGAAGGTGTCAAGTATCTCAGCCTTTTCCATGTCATCTATCCCCAGGTCCCTACCCTGTTCAGCAATGGGCCTGCATTTTCCTCAGTCTTCCTTTTGCTGTGGACAGACCTGTCAAAGGCCTTCACTCAGTAAATAATACATAGCTCTGAGACAGATGGTGAATCCCAGAAAAATGCAGGAGCGAGTATTCAAATAAGAAGAGCAGACACATTTATTTGAGAACTTTTTCAGTATCCTTTTGGAAGAAACCATTTCTCAGGCTGTATAGACAGGAATGCACATGCAGTGTGTGAAGATAAAAATATCTTCATAGAATCAGAGAATTGTCAGGGTTGGAAGGGACCTTAAAGATCATCCAGTTCCACCCCCCCTGCCATGGGCAGGGGCACCTCCCACTAGACCAGGTTGCTCAGAGCCCCATCCAGCCTGGCCTTAAACACTTCCAAGGATGGGGCTTCCACCACCTCTCTGGGCAACC
>WUAM01000143.1:8984443-9000885 GCA_024336885.1 Actenoides hombroni | reverse complement strand
AAGGTCTCCCCGGAGCCTTCTCTTCTCCAGCCTGACCAACCCCAACTCTCTCAGTCTGTCCCCATAGCAGAGGTGCTCCAGCCCTCTGATCACCCTCGTGGCCCTTCTCTGGACACGTTCCAGCACATCCATATCCCTCCTGTGACAGGGGCTCCAGAACTGGACGCAGTTTCATGAAGAATCATTCTTGTGAAAAAACCCAAGCATTAGAGCATGCAGTGGACTAAGAAGACCGGACCTTCAACAGAAGTATTGAAAGAACTGGTGTGAGGTTTGAGCAACAACAGGCAGGACAGGCTGGGAAGTTGGGTTGCACTCCTGATCCTCAGGTTCCTCAGCGTCCCTCCGCGCTTTGTAAAATAGCGAGGGCTTTCTACCAGCGTTAATCAGAAATTAGGAATCACAATATTCACGTGGGCTAGGCAATTATTATCTTTCTTTGGTTTGCAGACATGGAAAAATGAAGTGTGAAGGTCAAGGGACTGACTCCAAGTTCCACAAGGCGTGCTGCCCTTGGCCACGGCACCGCTGCTCCCGGGAGTGATGGTGCTTGAGTTAGTGCTGGGATGGCACGCGGAGGATCTGTGGCACTGCAGGCAGGGTAACAAGAAAGCTGCTGTGGAATAAGCCAAGGTGTTCTCTTTCACCTAGGATAAGCACGAGTTAGCCCACTTCAGGAAAATAGGGTAAGCTGCCTTTCAGTCAGCGTGAGGAGGGAGCGTGCAGTCAATAATCAATCCCCTTTGTAGATGCAGAACCTGGCTTGTTCCACAGTAATTTATGACTGCAATCAATTCTCAAGTGTTAGTATTTTTTAGGTTTTCTTGTAAAATGGAACACCTGACTTTGATTAGAAGTGTAGGAACACAGGCAAACACACATTTGAGCTACTTGCCAACCCAGAGTGCACTATACATTTCTATTTATTTTTTATTTACCAATAAAGTCATCTAATTTGAATTAAATGCTAATTGTGATTGAGGGGAAAATGCTTTGAGACCTCTAGAGATCTTACTGTCTCTTCCAAAGCAATCTGGGGGAAATGGAATTCTTCACGCCTGAATATACATTAATATTCTTCAGCTGAGCCTAGTTTCATTTGAAACTTTCCTTGCTATTTCTAAAAGAGCAAGATGCCTTGTTTATGCTGGAAGATAAGTGTGTTTACCTGCAGACAAGATAGAAATGGATTCTGTTTACCAGCCAAAAATCCCCGTGGATCTCACTGCAGCCACTAACGTGAGAAATACTGGTGTGGATGCAGCACAGCGTTACGTTACCGGCCTCTCTTCTCAAAGGGGGCCGTGGGGTTTGTGGGGAAGGAGTACAGTTGGTTATCATCTTCCTTTTTACATCTCACTGGTGGTAAATGCCCTGGCTGCTCTAGGGGAACCTGCCCAGTCACACCGCCAGCCCGTCTCCTGCTCAGTCCTCCTGCAGCGAAGCCAGGGACAATTTTATCCAACTTTGACATAGTTATAAGGAGAAGAGCTCAGTGATGTGAAGGGCGGTGGCTGCTCAGAGGGGAAATTTTGTCCTCACTGGAGAAAAGGCAGTCATTGGTGTCCCAGCTCCATATCCATGTCAGGAGAGGGCAGAGGGCAGGCTGGTGAGCACAGATCCAGGTGGTGAGCAGCTGAGTTGCCAGCTGCTTCCAGTTGAGTATGGGCAGAAACTGGAAGTGCTGGCGAGGGAGAGATTGGATGGGGAAACGTGATTGAAACTCCTCCAAAACTAGGCTAATACCTGTGTCACCACTTGTAAGAACATCTTACTGAACAGCTTGTTTGTAGCTTGACGTGTGCAGCTGAAGTAATTCCTTTGAAGTAAATGAGGAAAGGATTTGGTACTCGACTGGAAACCTTTAGGGCTTAGAATCACATTGTTTCCCCATATAACACATGCTCTTTGCCTCGTTTTTATTCCAATTATCTTAATGGGCATCCAAGCTCCACATTTGGCTACTTAGAACAAAGACCTGAGCAACTGTTTAAGTAGCTGTATCTTCATTATAATTTAAGGGTTGGAAGGAAACTGCCGTGCCTACATTCGGCTCAAGTCTAGAGCTGCAACAACCTCAGTTTATTCATCACCTCCCAGACGAGGCAGCTGAGCCTTGTAGGCTTGTTCCTCTGAGGTTCCAGGTGTGCCCCAGTGTTGGTAAGACTGAGCCAACCCGGGCACTTCTTATCTCAGCGTGGTGAGAACCCAGAAACAGCTATCTCACCTGGAAAGCTCACTCCTGCTAGGTTAGAGCTCACGAGGTACAGGTATGCTGGGCAGTCTTCTTAACGTGGTGTTGGGATAGCTGTGAAAAGTGAGTCAGTGATTCCTTGAAATATGGAAGTCCAGGTTCATTTTCTTCCTCTGCCCAAGCAGATTCAAGCCTACAACTTCTGCTACCTGTAAGACCCACATTATATCCCTTCTGTACGTGAGAGAGAGAGAGAGACAGAGAGAGGTGTCTGGTGGTTGCAGCACACCCTGGATGAGGGGAGTCAGGGTTTCAGTCCCAGCATGCAGGGTTAGTTAACCTCCAGGGTTAATGCCCAGCAGTTACATTACCCTCCCAGGAAATACATCTACTCATGCAGACAGGGCAGGGGAAACCAAGTCTCCCCTGTGCAGGGGAGGTGTTGATCAGCAAGTGCCAAGACATGGTCCCTAATACCTCTGGATAAAAAGATGTTGATGTCTAGCCTCAGGCATCAGCCTTGTCTTTAGAGAGGAAAATAGATGCTGTTTAAAATATGAAATGTGCTCAAAAACACCTGCCTGGCTTGACTTGTGAACGTGCAAGAGGCATTATTTATTTTCTTCTCCATAAAATGACTGTATATATGAATTACCATGTACTTGGAAGTAACAATTTTGAGAATGGCATTTGTCAGCAGAAGGAACTGTTTAGGTTATTTGACTTGCTTCTGTGCTTTAAGTGGTGAAAAAGAAGGCAGGTTAACATTATTGAGTGAACTCAAGTGAGAGACCGATACGTAATTCACAGGGATTACTTGAAATTGTCTTCTGCAGATTTATACTCCCTGTGTACATAAACCTACCAGTCAGTGGAACCTGAGAATCTTTTTTCTAATATTATTCTTCATAAAATAAGTAGTGTGTGCTTAGTTTGAGTCCATTTTGAGTTTCAGGTTAAGCTGCTTTGCTATGACATTGTTCTGCACATAAGAATGAGTGCTGCTGAAGGAACCTGGCCACTGCAGTGGCTGACTTGGGTTTTATCAACAGTTTATACACAGAGGAGGAAGACTGAGCTCAGAACTAAATGCATTTTGAACATCCTGGTTTACCTGTACCCAAAACAAGTGTGACTGCCTAGGAAAGAGGTTGGGTTAAGTATGGCCAAGTGTTAAGTGGTCCATGATCTGAAAGTTCCCTTTGCTGAACAGTGCATCTTAGCTACACATCTAGAGACGAGGCACGGTGCAAATGGGATGCAGGCTCTGGCCAAACACGAGCTGTCTGGGCTGCAGGGACTCAGTGCTTATTTACAACTCTGTAACTTGCACTGCAAAGAACCAGCCCCGTGAAACTGTTGTCAGAAAGCTAGAGAAGCAGCATCAGCATTGCACTGTCCAGAAGCCAACCTGTCATTACCATTCACTGACCTTGGCAATGATTTCTTTATCAGTAATAAGGGGGTGGGGTGCTTGTTTCTATTTGCAATACTTGTTTGCAGTTGTCTTGGTGAATTTTGGCTCTTTCATGCAAACTTAGTGCTTTAGTTTCTGATAATAATAGCAGCTTTATTGCTCTTCTTTATATTAACCATGCCTTGATCCTTCTTATTTTTCTCATTCTGAGCATGTTTTGGAGAAACCAAATGTTTTGACTGTGAGGGCAGAAACAAGATGGAATTAATTCCAGATTGGCAAGTAAAATTGGAGATTAATTTCCTTCATCTAAGTTGCTGACCATATGAATCAGCTCGTGGAAGTGGCTTGTGCAGACTGTCTTGCCTCATTAGCATGGGTGAGTTCGTGCTTTCTGCGGAGAGCGGGGAGAGGAGGGGAGCCTGATGCAAAGACAGGAGTCATGTATCTGTGAGGGTCTTAGGCAAAGACAAATGGGTTCCTCCTCTCCCCTTATTAAATGGGGACGGGACTATTACTATAATCCTCATAATGTTATTGTTTATCTTATCCCATTGGGCCTCTCCACTTTCCCCATTGCCTGTAGGCGTGGGTTGTTCTCCAAAACCAGCTCTGGATTGGTGCTCTCCTTTCAGATTTTTCCACCAGCTCATTCACTAACACTTGGCCACACCACTTAAAAAACCCAAATCTCTTTCTCTCTGCCCTTCTCTTCTTCACTCTCTTTGCCTATGCCTTTGTCATACCTCCAAGTCACCCTGCAGTGAGATGCAGACTTCTTGGTAACAGATTCAACGGGCAAATTCACAAAGCTGTGTGTTGAAAAGCAGTGTTTAAAATGACTGGTGTCTGTTCATTAAAATTTACCTGCAGTGGTTTTCTTCTTACTATGATCAGTTGTTCACATTTGTGAATATGGTATTCACAAGTACCTCCCTGAACCTAATGTTATATCAGCTACAAACTAAAGTTTGCCTCTTAGTCTCTGCAGGAAGCTCTGAGCACCCTGTGTACTCGGGGTTTTTTTCTTTTTTTTCCCAACTTGTTTAGTAATCTTGAGGATGCTGGGTACAAATACATGTATTTTAGAGATACATATCTCAGAGGAAAATGTCGTGTCTGTCAGAGTGAGATTTTGCCTGTCAGGATGGATGGCTTCACATACAAAATATTCCTAGGTCTCAATCTAGAGGAAGGATAAGCTTGCTACTGTTTTGTGTGTTTTGAGAACTTTAGGGGTAGAAAGAACTATGAAAGTCCAAAGCAAAGTTGTTTCAGTCTTCCTCTTCCATAAAGGAAATGTGTATGATCCAGAAGGTATCTCTGACAGAAGGACCTCCACTAAAATTGCAGTGTTTGCAAGGAATGCATCTGTCAACTCTGGCTTTTGAGGAACGTAGCAGTGGTGATTTGCCCTGAATATGTTAGATAAGCAAAAACTTCATGACTCCACTGGGAGATAAGGAGTCAGTGGTGCCCGTCTCTGGAGTCGCTGCTTTAAGCACAAGTGTTGAATGATGAGGTTTATCTCTGCTGCACAGCGGGTGAAGCATCTCATCAGCAAAGGTTTCCTGGCACTCGTGGCCAACCTGGATAGTCTCTCCATTGGGAGCTCCTGCAGGGATTTGTTTAGCTCACCAACATTACACTACACAGCTGCTATCACGTGAGAAAGTTGTGAGCATATTTCCACGTTAGCTCAGGTAGCACAGTAGTGGAGGAGTCTGGCCATTGTGAATTATGCTGTGCAGATAGTCTCCTAGCACAAAAAAAGTTATGGATAATCCCTCCTTTTGGCAGGTTTAAGAAAACTTGCACATACATGTACAAGAAGATTCTACATATTTTATTTTTTAGCTCCAGGCTTCCCTGGCTTGCTGAAGATAGGAGTTGTGCAAACTTCTCATCATATTTCAACCACATATCTGTGCTGAGCCATCTGCCACAATCATGGACCTCTGCTGAAGAAATCCTTCTAACTGTGTCCAATTATGTGAAAAACTTGATAGTGAATGAGATTTAGGCTGAAATTATCTATTAACTTTTCCAAACTCACACGTATCTGTAACCCAAGTAAGGGGCTGTTTGTTTTATATCCCTCCAGTATTCAAGCTGCCTTCAACTAAATACCTGATCTCCGTGTGCTCCCTGATCAATACAGAATCAGAGAGTGAATCAGAAAATGAACCTTGTCTCAGAAGAGCCTTTCTCTGTCCCTTTTCCACAGAAACCTCCTAAGTGAACAAGTGAGGTCTTGAAATGATATGGTCATTGTGATACAATCCTCACGTAAGCAGCGACATAAAGAAAAACATGTATGCAGTGAAATACAAGTATCTGTTGCTCTCAGTTCACGCTGAACTTTGGCACTGCCAGACATGTTTAGTACCACAGGACTGGGATGTGAGCGAAGATAATTTACTCCAAGGATGGATTTCAAACTCCTGTCGTTTCATCACGGGGTGGGGCTTTGCTTCTTCTCAAGGTTAAGTTTCTGTATGTATTGCAGAATCCTTTCCTGTGTTGATGAGAAAATACAAATGCTCTGTCCTCACCAATAATTGTTTTTCATAAGTTTCATCTACAAAGAAAAGATTTCAACCTGTTCTTAAGGAATTAAGTTTTTGCCGTCTTTGAAAATCCATGTGTTTGCAGAGCATTCGTATTAGCTCTTCAGTATAACAGAGCTGAGAGGGCCCTCAGAGCACTCAAACCTGCAACAGCCAAGTGCAAGCCACAGTAAAACCAGAGCACAGAAGGCTCCTGGGTGAATCATGCCATTGCTCTTAAGCAACATCTTAGAGGACTGTTTCAGGAGGTGTGTTTTAGGACAGAAGACATATTAGTTAGATACTGAGAACCAGTACTTACGATGTAGTTATCTGGCAGCACAGAAAAGCATGATAAAACAGAATATTTCTTCCTTCCACTATTCTTTGTCCTACGCTTTCTGCTGGCTCACTTAATTTTATTATTCTTGTTAGGAAAAGTGAAGATCCAGCACTAAAGCATTTAGGAAACACAGCAGTGTCTGCACTGCAGGCCATTAAATCTTTGTAAATCAGCACTGGAAAATCATCCTTTCCAACACATCATTAACTTTTTGCATGGCAGGTTGCTCTAATTGCAAACTGTCTAGATGAGATCCCACCCGTGCCTTGTAAAACCACCACAGAGCATAACTGGATGAGCCTTAACCATTCTTGGCAGCAGTCAGTCTCTTCTACACCAGTGGCTTGTGAAGGTGTTAAAGGAAAGGACAGCTTCAGAGTGTGTAGAAGAAGGTATTGGCCGCTTATTTTTGCAGTGAGGAGAAACGGTTGCCTGGCTGGGGAGGAGCAGGGAATCTCGGTCGCGAGCACGCGCTGCCGTGGGGCCGTTGCCGCCATGTAAGCTCTGCTCCTTTCCGTGTCTGCAGGGCTTCACGCTCCCGCCTCCGCGGCCACCGAGGAGAGCAGCAGGGAGCAGGAGAGCTCCTCCCGGCCCGGGGAAGCACGAGATGGTCACCTCCAGCAGCAGGCGCTGGCAGGACGAGGCCGACCCTTTCGGTGCGGTGGCTGCCTCCTTGGCGAGCCAGCCGGCTGAGCGGCAGAGCACGAGCGCGTCGCCGCTGGGCCGGTTCGGAGGGGTGGGTTTACCTTCAAACCAGACGGCAGTCAAGGCTGGCAGGTGGGAGGCTGCGGATAGCGCCCAGGAGAAGCGCAGATCCTTCCTGCGGGACTTCTGTGAGAAATACAACAGCAGAAAGAAGCTGCAAAGCCACCTCGTGCACCTGGTGTCCAGGATTTACGTGGAGGACAGGCACAGGGTCCTGTACTGCGAAGTGCCGAAGGCCGGCTGCTCCAACTGGAAAAGGGTCCTCATGGTGCTCAACGGACTCGCCGCTTCCGCGCGCGACATCTCCCACGACGACGTGCACTATGGAAAGCATCTCAGGAAACTGGACAGTTACGACCTGAAAGGGATATCCACGCGCTTGAACACGTACACCAAGGCTATATTTGTGCGTGACCCTATGGAAAGACTGGTGTCTGCCTTCAGGGATAAGTTTGAACACCCAAACAGCTATTACCATCCAGTATTTGGGAAGGCAATAATTAAGAAGTATAGACATAATGCAAGTGAAGAGGCCCTGAAAACAGGCTCGGGAGTTAAGTTCAAGGAGTTTATCCAGTATTTGTTAGATTCCCATCGCCCGGTAGGAATGGACATTCACTGGGAGCAAGTCAGTAAGCTCTGCTATCCCTGCCTTATCAACTATGATTTTATAGGGAAGTTTGAAACCCTGGAAGAAGATGCCAATTACTTTTTGCAGCTGGTGGGTGCTCCAGCCGAGCTGAAGTTTCCCAAATTCAAAGACAGGCATTCCTCTGATGAAAGAACAAATGCAGAAGTAGTGAGGCAATACTTAAAGGAATTGTCTAAGGAGGAGAGACAGCTGACCTACGACTTCTATTACTTGGATTACTTAATGTTCAATTATACATCACCAATTGTATAGCACCAAAATAGCTTCAGGCTCCTATTAGATATTTATCATTTCGGGATTCAAAACAACTGCTTAGATATTAGCCCTGAAAGGAAACACAAGTTGCTGCTAAGCGGAGTTGTCTTGCCTTAGTGGGGATCTTACAAGCTAGAGTGACATCAACTGACATGAAAGTATAGGAGAATGCACCAAAAAAAAGACCTGTAAACAGCATAAATTGCACTAAAATGCCTGGAAAAGCTGCTTTTTACTATTATGGATTATAATGTGGAAGTGGTAGCGCAGCCAGCTGTTGCATTAGCTTACCTAATGTTCTTTTAATGGTGTTAAGAAAAAAGCATTCAGGGTAGCATGATTCCCTTTTGGTGTGTCTGCTTTAGAAAGTGGCTTCGAAACTATTTTTGAATGTATTTTTTACTTTCCATCACTTATTAATAAAGAAGCATTGGCTAATTTTGTAGAAGGTTTGCAGTGTTCTCAGTTGCAAGGCTTGGTTGGTTGATTGCCATTAGGCTGGGTTTAGACCTGATGGGTTTTTATTGAAGGATGCTCTTGAATACAAATGCATTCTGGGTCTGTTTAGTTTGAGGAAGAGGAGGCTGAGGGGAGACCTTATCACTCTCTACAACTACCTGAAAGGACATTGTAGAGAGGTTGGTGCTGGTCTCTTCTCTCAGGTAATCAGGGATAGAACCAGAGGGAATGGCCTCGAGCTGAAACAAGGCAGGTTTAGACTAGACACTAGGAAAAATTCTTCACTGAAAGAGTAGTGAGATATTGGAATGGGCTGCCCAGGGAGGGGGGTGAGTGGCCATCCCTGGGTGTGTTTAAGCATCGCTTAGATGTGGTGTTGGGGGAGATGGTCTAGGGGTGAACTTGTAGAGTAGGGCTAATGGTTGGACACGATGATCCCGAGGGTCTTTTCCAACCTGAGTGATTCTGTGAACATCTACAGAACAAGAAGCTTCTGGAGGGGAGGAAGGAAGTTGAAGCAGCTTCTCCAACACGGAAGGAATCACCAAAGTGCTGTGCTACAAGTGACTCGGTGTTGGTTGAAAGCAGCATGTTACAGACTCATACACTCCCCTTGGTGTGCAAATAAAGATCATTGCTCTTTTCTGGGGCTCTAGGCAACTTTTTTTTTCCAGAGACACACAAATTATCTCCAACGTTTTCTTAGCAGGACAAGCTGTACTCAGAACTAACAACTTTCAAACCCAAGATATTTACTGCAAACTAAACGGACGCTTCTCATTTCCAGACTTGCTTAGGTCGAGAGTTTAGCAGGATGAATAAACTTCACAGTTTGGATTTCAGAGTCTTTTCTGCACCTCAGCACATTTGGCAAATAGTTTTGGGAAGGAGGCTACCGCGGGCACGCAAAACAGGAACCTTGGATGATTTCTCACCTAAATAACTGTTGGAAGTTTGGTTTAATGAAATTGGCTTCAATGTTTTGCCGTATGCATATTACATGGGTTATTCCATGTTTCTGAAGTATAGGTAGCTGTGGGGAAA
Organism: Actenoides hombroni; assembly: GCA_024336885.1. Lineage (NCBI taxonomy): Eukaryota > Metazoa > Chordata > Aves > Coraciiformes > Alcedinidae > Actenoides > Actenoides hombroni. The sequence goes on along the minus strand of WUAM01000143.1, from coordinate 8,991,267 downwards.
AAAAGAAATTAAAGAAAGAATAAAATTATCCAGCTGTGACAGTAATCAAAAGAAAAGCTGTATTTCAATACACAATAGGGTTATATCATGTCCTCGAGGAAAAGCAGAGCTAGTTTTCTAAAGCAGAGCATGAGGAATTTTGTCTTCCAAGAACACAAAGCACAACCATTAAGAGCTGCAAGAGAAGAAACATTCCTAACAATACAAAGACAGGCAGTAAAGGCAGCATTCAAGGAACTTGTCTCTGCCCACCTTTTCTTTTGCCTGAACTCCCAAGCCCCTACATGAGGCAGTAATTCTCAGCTAGCATCGGATGTTTGGCTGGAATCTGAACATTGAAAGGAAGATCCTTTAAGCTGCGAGTAAATTTGCTTTGTCTTAGCAGGGTTTGGCTTAATTGTAGATGCAATTTACCTCGTTTTACTGTATATGTGTGAGTTCCCAGTTCTGATTTGTGCTGCAACACTTCAGCAAAGGAAACAGGATTGCCTGATGGGTAACGAGTCTCAAATGGCTGACCTTCTTCTCAGAAAAACTGTATTCAAGCTTCACTATAAGCCTGGCTTTTAATAGGAAAAGCTCACACAGGAAAGCTCACTGCAATTAGTGTGCAAATCACTTCATATTTGCATTTTTCTCTGGTTTGTAAGGAGCAGGTAAAGCTGACTTAGCTGAATGGAGAGAGCATGAATTTGTGTGTGTGTGTACACACACAGAGCTTCAAACCACATTAAAAAAAGAAATTAATTTGGGCTTTTTTTTCTTCTTCATTTTTTACTCCTTTAGCTCACACAATTGTTATGGAAAATACAGTATTTTAAGAGCCAACTGCCTCAGGATGTGCCTGAGGCAGTAGTTCAGATTCACTCTGGAAAGGGGAGGCATGGCCACCAGTCCCAGCCAAATAATCCTGCAGGCTAAGAGGACCATCCCATAAAAGCACTTCATGTTACTTCTCCTCTGACATCTTTCAGACTCCAGTTCAGGATGGCAGCCAAATTTACACCTATATAGATAACACTTGAACGTATCACCACAGTAACAAATTAAATCACCACAGCAGTTTCCTTATGAGACACCATTCTGAAAAATCATACCTTGCTTTTCATAGCTGAAGAATATGGGCCTAAAAATAACCCAGGTAAAATTTCCTAGGAGGCAGAAGAACAAACATTTAATAGCAAGTCAAAATTATTTGAAATAATACATTGCACTTAACTCAGGCTACGGCCACGGAAACAAGTAATTTATAGATTAGCAAGAGATGTGTTATCAAATGTCATTTATAACAGGACAAGGGGTAGGGTGGGGGAAAAAAATCGATCTGGCAGAATAAAAGAAACATGATCTTTGTGCAGGAGATCTTGTTTTGGAATAGGAAACGAGTCCTTTATTTGGACTAAGTTCCAATTTGATTACAGCATCTTACCCAGCCCCAGATCAAATGAAGGGAACTCTAACTTTGGAAATAACCCTGTCTCGTAATTAATTCCAAATTGCTCTCATGGTAAAAAAGAAAGCAACACTCATAGTAAGTCTTCTGGCTTTGTCCTAGTGGTAGGAAAATAGCAATTTTTCACCATCTCCCCACCAAAGAGATCTAGGTCAGCAGATCTCATCGCGTACAACGATTTGGCTGACACCACAGCAGGAAAAAATTTAATTGTCCCTCCTACTTGAGACCACTTCCAAGCAATTTTAATGTAAAAAGCAAAGCTCTGATACATTTTTAACAACCATCTCCTAAAAACTTTCATAAAGACAAAAACATAGTGTTTGGGGGATTCTGATGGATAAAAATAACGGGTTTTTTTGTGCTGGCAGTCCTCACACACCTCTCTCATGCTGCTGTCTGATGCCTTATCTCTATTATAAAGACTGATTTTGACACCAGCTTCTTTTTTTTTTAGGCACTTTCTTTTTCTAGAAGAACAGACCACTGGTTAGGACTCAAAGAATAAATGAAAGCATCTCATACCTGCATCTCTCTCCTCATGGGATAGGTCCAATCCTTAAAAATAAAAGAAATAATAATTACATGTATGCATACAGGGAAAATTCAGGCAGAGATCTCTACGGGCACATTATAGATAAGAATCAAAACCCTCTTCTCTCCAGCTTGCCCAAGCCACCTGCTACACAACAGAGGCACTGCTGACGTTTGCTGCTCAGTCTCCACGTGGAAACCAGTAACACTGGAGTAGAAGGAACACTGTTTTGAAAGGCAATGTGAAGAAACCTCAAGTACTCTACAACACCTGGGATGAAGCCTGTGCAGAACAGCCAGTGTGGTGTACATCCACCCCTCAGCTTTCTGCTTAGGAACTTCCCTTTAGAGTAGGGGGAGAAAATAAAAAAGGAAAAGGAATAAAGCTTTAGAACATTCTGTACTGGCCACAGAAGCAAAAAAAAAAAAGAGAAATAATAATAACAAAATCCTTTGACATTCCTACAGCCACTGAAAAAACAGGAGATAAAAAGGATAGCTGGTAACTCCCTTAAAATCCACACTGCCTCACCGAATACATTCCAACTTCAGTTTGAATATTCAGGATTTAGCTTTAACAATTTTAGAGATGTATGTTCCCTGTGACCACGGCAAGCCATTCAAGTGAGCCTCTCTCCACCCTGGACAGTTACACTGGGAAGGACCCAGGCACAGGAAAGGGATACACTTGTGCTCAGCCACGATATTCCTCGTTGGTTCATTTACAGCAAGCACTTCTCACCCTTCCCCAAATGTCAGACCCCCCAAATGTCAGACCCCCATGCCTGGGAAGGTTCACCATTCAAGAACTACCACCCCGTCCCAGCTAAGTGTTTATTGTCATCCAACTCCATCTATCCCAACTGCCCAGAATAAGTGCCAGGATCAACATTTTCATCCTTTGCTCCATTTTACAGAGCTGCCAATTGAACAGAAAAACTCTCAGGCAAGCTCTATTCCTGTCTTTCCTTCTCTACAACTCCCACTGTCCTCTATTAACAGGCTCTTACTCATGCTTTGACCCTCATAGACGAAGGAGTTGTAGCTGAGATCACAAGTTACCAGCTGGAGAAGGAAAAAAAAAATAAAGAAAGAAATAAAAGGCAATAGTCCAGCACATCAAATCCAATAGCCTGCATACATTTATTTATGTAACTTTGTTGGTGGCCCCGCGCACACCGGCAGCTAAGAAAAAGCTTTGCCATATGTCGCTCTTCTTCTGTTCCAATCTCCTCAAAACTGTGAGGAAGTTAAACTCTAAATATTCTAACTCTGAAGGGAGCTCAGATTTCCACTGAGAAAAGGTCCCGCAGCGTTGGCCACCTCGGCACCTGCAGCTGTACCGGGAGCATCGCTCTGGTGTCCCTGCCGTTGGCAGGGGAGTTGGAATGAGATGGTCTTTAAGGTCCCTTCCAACCCTGACAATTCTATGATTTCATATTAAACCCCCTTTTACTGAGGAAAGAAAAAACACAAGAAAAATCCAGGGCTTTCCCCTCGCAGGCAGAGAGGTTTTGCTGGCTCTTGGCGGTGGAATTAGAAAGGATTTGAGTATCAGTAAAGTTAATCTGGAAACCACTCGAATCTGGGACAGCATTTATGAGAAAGCAAACAAACATTAAACCACTCCAAACAATTCTTTGGATATTACCTAAAATGGTAGCACAAACAGGGAAAGAAAGTGCAAGGAGATGGTCCTTCCTAAAGATTAGAGGGGTAAGATAAGTCACTTCTCTGTGTCTCAGCTGTGACACGACACGCTCCTGGTAGTAGAATGTGGAAATCCTCTAACAAAAGGATGACATTTACAGAACTGCATCCTTCAAAGGTTGACCTAAAAGTGTTTCAGCGTAATCCCATCGTCTCGCTGCGTACACGAAAGCAGAATTCACTCACCAGAAAGCAAGAAAACCCTCAGTTTTGTCCAACCAAAACCAATATTATGAGAAATAAACTCCGAAAAGCTTAAGCTACACTCCAGGAGTATTGAAGTGCTTAAGTGGGTTTATTACTCTATTTATATACTCGTAGAATTTAGAAGTCTTAATCTTAATTCATCACCACTTTGGTCAAGGAGACTTTAACAATCCATTGCAAATATTCCTTTCGAATGCATTGGAAGCAGGAAATTGTGTTGGTCCCAACAGCTGTAAGAATTTAGCAACAGAAGGTCCAAAGGAAGCAGGATCCAAAAAGACAACAGATGCCACAGATGTTCTAAACAGGAAAGAAAAGTCATGATTGGCTCCAGACGTTCATTGTTCTTCAAGAAGCCAAAAAGGTGCAGTTTCCAATGGGATTTAGTTTGCAAAATAAGTATCTGAAAGGCCACGTCACATTGTTTTCTTTATACAAACACACAAACTAGAGTGATTCTCCTAATTTCCCCCGACAGCTCTTCAAGGATTTGAAAACTAATGATGCAAGAGTATTCAAGCATTATGCAAAATTATGTAGAAAAAAAAAAAACCCCAAACCCCAAAACTATGAATGTAGACTGAACCCAAGCAGAGGTCTCAGTTTAAGGACTTCATTCACCGACCACATTTTCTACACACTTCTCTGAAGCACCCAAATACTATTGAAAGATTCTCTTTTTATCAGACCAAATACAAGAATTTTGCTAAGAAAGCAACTGCTGATTCCAGAGCTGGAGAGAGTAGCAGCACTCCTGGGGCTAAGTACTTGGTAGGTTCTGCAGAATAAACAACAACTCACCAGAAAACACGATATTCAATACTTGTGAGACACAAAAGTAAAGAGAAGGAATGCAAAAAATAACCCCCAGGACTCCAAAGTTTTGAAGAGGAGACACTGAGCCCTGACAGATCATCCCAAACTAGACTGTGATGCACCCACAGACAAGCTGACAAGATCCCTCAGCTGTTTTTGCTGGATTTTGTGTTTGCACCAATGAAACGCCAGAGACCATCTAAAGAACTTCAGCTGCTGTCCCAGAATGGAATGACAGCAAGAGAAAAGGGAATAGAGGATGTCTCAAAGCCAACCTCTAGCTGAAATAAGTTGAAGATAGGAATGAATAGGTGAGACTTGTCTGCACTACAAAAAGCTTTCTTGTCAGATTATATCAAGAGTTGCTTTGTCAATGTTTTAGGTACAGCTGTTCTTTACAAGAGCAGTTTAATGGCAAAAAAAATGGACACGTGCAAATGCACGCGCACGGGGATTTTCTCCTGAAAGACTGACCTTGGCAAGGGCTTAAACTAATTAAGAAAATCATAATATGAATTTTATGTTAACAGCTCTGACATTGAGACTTCTCTATGCTCAAGATCTGCACGAAAGCAAAGACTCTGCTTTTTAAACACAACGTACCTTCTGCGAGCTGTGTACATCTCACCAGAAGGAATGCAGTGAAATGGATACACGTGGTAACACTTCACTGGTCCCTAACCAACAGTTTACGTTTGAAGACCCATCTAAATTTCACATATAAAAGGTATATCCTGGTCAGCCTTTGCTGAAGCTCAGCTTTAGCTGAAAGGCAACCTGCAGTCCTGTGCTTTCATTACTCTGGTTAAACCCTTGCTGCCTCATAATTAGTAGAGCCTGCAAGCCACAGACAGCCCTAGATGAACTAAGAAGCTCACAAAGGTGCCAAAAAACCACAACCCACCAGTAAAATAAAATAAATCAGTAGTTTAAAGAAGGAGAATCCAGCATCAGAAGTATCTTTTCTAGATTCAGCTGCTGTCTCTTATCTGCTCAGCATCACTGGGCATCAGCCACCACCTGCAAAGATCCTCCTGCTTTCAAGATCATTGCTCCTTTTGAAAAGCTGCACGCAACTCCCTGTTAAAACTTTGACTGCTCCAGGTTTCTGACCCTTTTCCCAACAAGCAGACAGCTCTTTTGTTGTTGATTAATAGCATCACTTACCTCTCTGTACAGATTTCTCTTCCCATCACAACTCGGGACGGGCAAGACTTCTGCACGATTGATTATTCATGTACCTCAAAATTCTAGGGCTGCCAGAATCCTCTTGCCTGAATTTGCTTCTCTGTTTATCTGTAACACTCCAAAGCCTCTCCTCCAAACCCGGTACAACATTCCTCCACAAGCTGTGAAATCAAAGCTGAAGACAACTGTGACAGCAACAACAGCCAGACAGTCTGGTGACCCGCTCCCGTTCCTTCGGCTGCTCTGGCCAACTGATCTTCTTGGCTACAGAGCTTTCTACTGCTCTGGACAGGGAATTAAATTTACAGCTAAACAGTGTTAGATCAGAACAGTCAGAGGACGTGGTCCTGTTATCTGCCAACGCTGCTATCCCCCTCTGAGGCTACAGCTTGGTTTGAGGACAGATCCCGATCCTTTAACGATTACCTCGACGCAAAAGCCTTGTGCTTAATTCTGAGGCAGTTTTCAGTCTAATTTAGACAATGACACAAGATCACAGCTTGGGTCTGAAAGTAATTTAGACAGTGTTTTGAAAAAAAACCTCCCAGCTGATACTGCCCAACAAAAGGGAGAGGGGGGAGATGTCATCATTAAAGACCTGCACAAAAATAAAGCTCATCACATCAACAGCCCTCGTAAAACAGAACAAACAACTGTCAAAAGAAATCATGAAACACTAAAGCAGTAATAGACCATACTCATTTGCCACCTTTTAATAAGAAAACAACCAAATTAATTGAGGCACTGAAAACATATTCAAGAAAAAACACCTGATTATTACTAAAACCTATCATGCCTAGGGCTGCGAAGCTACGTCAAGGGCCTCAACATTCAATGCAAGCAAGAGGGAAATGAAAGGCTGTGTCTTTTGTTTGTTAGGCTTCATTTTCTTGGATAGTTATTTCAATTAGAAAAA
>WUAM01000143.1:8940560-8967690 GCA_024336885.1 Actenoides hombroni | reverse complement strand
CCCGAGACCCCCTCTCCCCGAGACCCCTTCTCCCCGAGATCCCCGTCTCGGTCGCTCATTCAACATCGCATTGGGAAAGAAGGCGAAGCGAGCCCTGCCACAGAGCGTTTGTTTTGCAACAGCGGCCTGGCCCCCTCCTCCCCCCAGGCTGGCGGGCGGGTGTCTGATGTCCCTTTGAGCTGCAGCCGCTCTGCCAGCCCGGGGACTGTCAGCGTTTGCTGCGGAGATGCCACTGGAAAGAGCACGTCCAAACCTCCTGTGCCACGATGCTGGCGTGTGGAGCGGCTGGCTGCAAGCCCACGTCCCGGCTGGTTGCTCAGGTCCTTGAAATTATGTTAGTTAGAAAAGGAAGAATTTTTAAAATACCATTTGACTTAAAATACATTTGACTGGTCTGAACGCAGAAGCCTTTGGTGTTATTTATATTCCTGCTTCGAAGCCATAATCGTGCCTGCAGCCCCGGTGGCAACGTGACCTGTAAAAACCCACCTTGCATCCTATTAAACACAGCCCACCCTGTGATCGTGGAGTCCAGAGCAGAGAACTGCGAGCGTGGCCACACATGGAATTAATGTGTGACCATAACATCAAAGTCTCTTTCTGTTTTCTGGTGTATTTTGTATTTATCTAAGCGACCATGAACATCAACTACTCCGAAAGATTGTTTTGCAACTTTGAAGGCAAATCTTAGCTGCTGGAAAGTCCCATTTTGGTTTCAGACCTGGCACAGCCATCCCTCTTCTGTCTCAGCTCAAGCCTTTAAATTAACCGCACGCTGCAGATACGGTGGATGTTGGAGGTGGTGTTGATATCTAGATTGCTCATAGCCTTTGGATTTAAGTGAAAACTTGGACTCGGGGCTCGATCAAAGCATTAAGCTCTTGTTAACATTTGTAGGGGGGTTTGCAGAAATGTGGCCATGACAGTTGGGCAGTTTGCTGGATGTTGAAATCATAGAAAAACAGACTGCTTCAGAAAAAACCCATGTGTGTGCAGTAAAAATAGACATTTAGATCAGTAACTGTCAAAATGTAGCTGACAGTGTAGTTCTACCATCTTGATTTTTTTTTCCATGTAGCGTGCTGGTTTAGAAAAACAGAAGCTTGCTTTCCATAGATGAGCAAGCTTCTGTGTTTGAGTAGTGCTTTTGGCTTGCAGGCCTTTTCAGGGCTGTAAGTAATATTGACTGAGTTGGTTGGACATGGTCTTAGTATGAGATCTGCCCTTCATGGGGGGTAGCCTCCTTCTAGACAGGCCCATTAGCAGCTCCATAGAAGCTGTGATCTACCAGATCCATCCTGTTTCTCTCTTGCACACGTGCATGCACGTGTGGACGCACTCAGTGTGCTCTTCCAAGATGTTCCACAACTAGAGGGAAGCAAACTGCATGGTTTTAACACCAAATACAAACACCCTCTTATACAGGATGAAGGAAAGGAATTCATTTGCAGAGGTCACCATTCCCTGTGTACAGAAAGAGATGGTCAGGCACACTCGGACAAAGAAGTCAGGAGTCTCCATACTCCTTTCTCCCATGCTCCAAAATCCTGCGTTCCCCCCATAGTGCCCTTGGTGGTTGCAGAAGTCTGAAACATAACACCAGGGCTTGCATTTTGCTTAGCAAGCAGAAGCTGAGGGAAATCCAGCTGAGTTGGCTGTGAAAGGGTGGATGAGTGCCACTTCCCTTGTCTGTGCATCCAGGTTTCTTTGCCATGGGCTTCAGGTTATGTTCCATCCCTATATGAAATGATGCCTTGGGACATGCCCTAGGAAAATGAGCTTTTCTCGGTGTGGATATAGTACCTGTGTCCTACTCAGACCACTAAAATACGTTGTTAGTGAGGAAGTAGGAGCGTCAGAGGTGAGCCTTTCAGCGAGAATCTGGGCATAGGGTTCAAAGGTAAGGATGGCCAAGTACCTCTGAGCTTCAGCACTGGGGGAGGCAATGATTTTGGAGCCATTTTGAAGAAAAAGTCTAATCTAGATAGTTGGTCATTAACTGCCTGTTAATATGAGATCTTACAAAAACAACTTTCTGTTTGTCTCAAGTTTGACCCAAAATCAGAAGATTTTGGGATGAATTTATTCTTTTTTGAAGTTCTGGCTTCAGTTCTCTAGCAGAACAGGTCCTGCTCAAGCCTCTCAGATCACTTCACAAGCACTTTACAACAGCCATTTGCAGGAGATAATGTAATTCTTTTTCTCATCTGAGAGTCTAGAGAACTGAGATAGAGTTCAAATGACCTATCCAAAATACACAGTAAATTAGCATAAGAAATGAGACAGAGAAACAAATTATTTGCTCCAGTCACAGGATTAAATTGCCTTTCCCTAACTCACTGCAACTGTTAAGAAATTCATGGGCCATTCCTCTTGCAATAACTTGAAAAGGGCAGACATGCTTTTTATGCTTCTTTCTGATGTAAGTGGTATTAAATATGCATTGTAGCTCAGTTACCTTAGATAACTGAGCATAAATTCATCCGTTTTCTACTTGAAATTCTGTTCCCAAATGTAGCATCTGAATACTCTCTTTTGTTTTCTACTTTTTGGAGGGGTTGGAGGTTTTTTGCTTTTCTTTTTAGAGAAGAATCTTGTTAGCATTCCTTAGAAACTCATTAAAATGCTTCCCTTTTGGCTTATTCTCCTAATTTATTAATACCACAAATAACTTTTCTTTGGTGACCCACTTTCATAGGTATCTGAACATCTAGTAAAATTGTAACTCATCAGGAAGGCAGTGTAGCCTAATAAATAGCATCTCCAGACAGAGAGTAAAAATCAAGACACTTTCTTATTTTTTTTTTTTGCCACACAGAGTTCTATGTTCTGGTATAAAGGTGGGAATTTAGGATTGCATCTATTCTTCTGGCTGAATTCAATTTTTACCCTACCTCTACAATGAAGAAGCTGCTCTTTGCATCAGTGTAAATTGAATACTGGTTTGCGTGAGTGTTCAAAGAAATAGGTTTTCTCTTCTAGCTCCTAGGACAACCTCCCAATACTGCACTGTCACCAAAACCATCAGGGTTTGACTAAGATACTGAGTTTCGTTTCATTATCACACCTGCTTTGTGATTTGCTTAGAAAAAAAGGATACCCGCTGATTTAATGAGCGTGATGGTCAGCACTGGAAGTGGTAGCACTGTACAGACTCTGAGTCAGGCAGAGGTCAGCTAGTAGACCTCCACAGACAAATACACTTGTCTTCATACCATGCTTGGCCCTACCACTTCCATCAGTTTGCAAAATACAACCGTATTTCAAAAGATACAGAGGTTGTATTTTGTGAACTGAAGCTCTACAGGCAGGCTTATCACAAGGGGTGGTTTGTTACCCTGTGTGCTGCAGATACTTGGACACTGGTCATGGTTTAAAGACAGTCTGCTCTGAGAGTGCAGTCTCTGGCTGTCCCAGCCCAGGAATACTCCGTGCTGATGCCTTCTCTCCAAAGTCTGCTGGATAGCAACCCTCTAATAGGAGAGAACAAGGCTTATTTAGTGACTTCTGATGAAGCTTTGCTTTCCTTTTCAGTAAGTGTGGACGTCTCTGTAAGTGTGAGAGCATCATGGTGGCATTCAAAGGAGTCTGGACTCAGCCCTTCTGGAAGGCCGTGTCAGCAGAATTTTTGGCCATGCTTATTTTTGTCCTCCTCAGCCTCGGCTCCACGATCAACTGGGGCGGAGCAGAGAAGCCCCTGCCCGTAGACATGGTCCTTATCTCCCTCTGCTTTGGACTCAGCATTGCGACCATGGTGCAGTGCTTTGGACACATCAGCGGAGGCCACATTAACCCCGCTGTGACCGTGGCAATGGTCTGCACCAGGAAGATCAGCCTCGCCAAGTCTGTCTTCTACATCCTTGCTCAGTGCCTGGGAGCCATCGCGGGCGCAGGAATCCTTTACCTTGTCACACCACCAAGCGTGGTGGGAGGCCTGGGAGTCACTGCGGTAATCCCTTCTCCTCCAGCTCTTCAACTAGACTAGTTTAGAGCCTCAGAAAATATAATTAGTGTCGTGCAGAATAAAGAGAGCTCAAGTAGAGTTTTTAAGAGCTCGCTGGTTTCTTTACAACATCTAGACAGGGCTTCAAGCTCTCCTTAGGATGGGTTTATAGAGCGTATTTCTATAGCTGTTCTTGTAGAAGTCCTCTTTCCTAGAACTTCCCCAAATCTGATGACAGCAGGTAATGTTAATTTACATACAACATTTAAATAATATATGCACGAAATGCCATTTTCATGTGGGCTGGGGAGGGGGAAATTAATTCTATGTCATTATGATGGGGATTGAAAAAACATCAATTTAAAATGACATACTTTTGAACTAGATTGTGGCTTAGATTTCAGCTTTGTTCTAAACTAATAAGGAATGCCATCAGTTAGCCCTGTTGCAGGACTTATTAAAAATGCACTTGAGCTGCACACTGCTTAATTTTTAATTGAAATTTAAATTAATTAAGTCAGGGCTAATTAATGAATTTATAATTGAATAGTAAATTACAGTGCTCCCAAGAAAAAAAAAAAAAAAATTGGTGAAGGGGAAGTGCAGCATTTGCAAATCCCTGTGTAAAAATAAACTGTACTTCTGCAGTTTAACTTTGAAGTTCTTGTTGGGTGTTACTGCTAAGCCTTGTGTTCTCAGTCCAGCAGGAATTTTCCATGGCTCTTAAAATAATGAAAAATAACTGAAAAAACCAACAAACAAACCATTGGAGAAAAGGGGGAACACGCACACACCTGTACCTCTGCATTTCATTGTTGTCTTTCACTAGGTACCATTTAGAAATAGTTTTTCTTGAAATACAATTCCTGTACGTGGGGGCTTTCTGATTGACAAAATCACCTTTGTTTCATCCGCGGTGTTTCTTTCCCTTCTTCCAGGTACATGGGGATCTTTCCGCTGGCCATGGACTCCTGGTGGAGTTGATAATTACATTCCAGCTGGTTTTTACTATTTTTGCCAGCTGTGATTCAAAACGAAGCGATGTCACTGGTTCAGTAGCTTTAGCAATTGGATTTTCTGTTGCAATCGGACATTTATTTGCTGTAAGTTAATGGCTTCTCTTTAAAAAATAAGAGCCCTTGTCCCTTTATGACTGCTTCAGAAGGAAATGGAAACTTTATAGCTGCTGTAGCTGTATGGATGCTGTATTCTTGCTGGATCCAGAAGCCTGTGGAGTAGCAGGAGGGTCCCCTTGGGTAGGGTGGGATGTTGCACCAGAGGTTTTCTGACTGTTCTGTTTGTTTCTGACTCTTCTGAATGTTCTGTTAATTTTGTGATAAGATTCAGGGAAGTGACAATACTTGCTGTCAAGATTAGGAGCCCTTCAAAACCAAGGTGTCACCATAGTACAAAGGCTACCAGAAATTGAGTATCTCTCTTCAAGACTTTAATAACAGGTAACCTTTTGTCTCTGCTTTAGATCAATTACACTGGTGCCAGTATGAACCCTGCTCGATCATTTGGACCTGCTGTCATCATGGGAAGATGGGAAAACCAATGGGTAACTCTGCTTTCTTGCTTCCTACACCACAGTGACAAACAGTTGTCAGGATTTTTCATACATGATTTTGTTTTAGTTATCTGTCCCAGAGACCATCACAAAGAAAGGTAGGTGCTGACCTGTCACAGCTTTGGTGTAATTGTGCCCCTCACCTAGATCTGCAGTGCAGTATGCAGCCCACTGGAATAGCAGCTTCCTGTTCAGGGGCTGTTGTGGAGGTAGGAACTGGGGTATAGAAAGGAAATCACACAAAAAGTTCAAACTGAAAAGAGCAATCCAGCGAGACTGAAAGAATTGAGCTGCTAGAAGGAAAAATCCTCTGAGGGAGATTGCAGACCCCCCGGTCACACTGGTGAGAAGCTATGGAAGTAATTCTGTCAGCTTCACGATTCACCTGGTTCTGCAGCAAACTGGGGCAGACGTATCAAATGAGAGCAGAGACCCTCTGTGATCTGATTCCCCGGGGGAGAACCTGCCTCAGCAAATGCCTGTGGTGAGAGATGAAGGGGTTGCAGTCTGGTCTTTACAGACTAGACCAGATGTTAGCTGCTTCAGTTTGAAAGCATCAGCTTAACCAGGAGTATTTGCACGGGAAATAATTTGATAAACAGGTTGTGAATGATGCAGTCGTATTCCATAGCATCCCACTATTAGACTTATTAAAAACCAATTCACATTTTCTAAAGGAGAGTTGGATTGCAGCACAGCCTCACCTCATTATAGACAGGGAAAGCACTTCTAGGGACACTTTCAAGTGATAACTGTAAGAGCTGCATATTACAGTGCATACAAGGATTTTCTTGATTTTTAAACTATGAAGCCCACATTGCTCCCACTGCAGCTAATAACAGAAATAGCATTGTCTTCAGGCCCTAAGGCTCCAATTCTGCAAACACGATACCATGTGTAACTTTGTTCCCAGGAGTTATCCTATTGAGGCAGATTTACCCAGTTATCAGTGAATGGCTTGTTCATACGAAAAACTGCTGTAGTTTTTCACGAGATTAATTATCCATACTCTGAGGGAGCCTGTAATTTATAACTACAGCTATAAAAAATAAACAAATCTAGCATGCAGAAACTTGTAGGAGAAGTTTAGCTACTGTCCTGGTCACTTGGAAAGGCAGCCTCTTATCTTCCTCCAGAGCAGTGACATTGGCATGCCATTGACAGAAGCCCGTGGGCTTCTACACCTACTAATGTTACAGAGCTGCTGCTTGTTGTGCTGAAATAGATAGGTGTCCTGCAAAGTTGTGCATGTCTGTTGTATTTGCTTATTTAAATCAGATAGCTGACTGCCTGTTGGATCCCGTGGGATCAGAAGCCAGATTTGGGTTATTTTGGAAATGTGAGTCTGAAATAGTGAAGCAGAACTGTTTGTGTGTACATTAGCAAAGGTTTTGTTTTCTTAAAAATGTATTGCCACCTTGGGTGAAAATGCAGGAAGAAAATCAGTTTTCTACCTTGGTGTTTACTTTGTGTGTCATCTGGCAAACAGTCCCTATTTGTTGTCTTACTGCTGACAGTGAAACAACACTCTCGCTCTTGGAAAGAGGTCGATCAATAAAACTTGACAAAACTATTTCTCTTTGAAGATGTGGGCCTGCTTCACAATCATCTTACCCCTCCTAGCTTAAAACAAAGCTATGCCAGTACAACTGTATGTTGTATATGACTACAGAGCTGTATTTGACAAGTCATATATCTCTCCACTGGGATCTGTGGCCTTTTTTTGGCTCAAGAATTGTTGTAGCTATGGTTGATCCAAATAAGGATGGTGAAGAACAGGTACTTCTGTCACATTGGACCAAGTTTAAAAAAAATAAGTTAAATCTCCCATAAAGAGGAGGAAAAAAACCTGCTTTCTATTAACAGGAGAAGTTAGGGCAGCCAGAGAGGATGCCTGCATGTCTGTCCATGACACGTGTCCATAGCTTCGCTGCTGCTCAGCTGGCCTGCCTCAGAACATTGGTAACCAGAGATGAAATCCATGGTGATTACACTTCTCTGCCTCATCACCTGTTCTGGCAACAGATGTCATCCCAGTTGAAAGCCAGGGAACTGTGTGACCATGCATTTCTAGAGAGTGGTTTATACAGTTGGGCCAGAGGATTTTGTAGAAACATTTCTGGGTGATGCCTGTAGTGATATGCTTTTCTCTGAGACCCTGGCTTCTTTCTTTGCTCTAGAGCTTAATGCCTGTCTTTTTTCTGCCCCTGTTTGCAGGTATACTGGGTGGGACCCATAATAGGAGCAGTCCTTGCTGGTGCTCTCTATGAGTACGTCTATTGCCCAGATGTCGAACTCAAGCGCCGTTTTAAAGATGTCTTCAGCAAGGCCACCCAGCCATCCAAAGGGAAGTACATCGAGGTGGACGATAACAGGAGCCACGTGGAGACCGATGACCTGATCCTGAAGCCTGGCATAGTTCATGTGATTGATATTGACAGGGGCGAGGACAAGAAAGGAAGAGATCCATCCAGCGAGGTGTTGTCTTCTGTATGACTAGCAAGAAGCACTGAAAGCAGAGAGCAGCCTGCTAGCACGTCCACAGATATCCTTCCACCTATTAAAGAAACAGATCTCCTCTAGATTAGGCATCTGCCAAATCTTAAAAGGTATGGTGTGGGCAGCTGCGTGGTAGAGATGTCACCAAACCATGTGCCTGCTCAGTTGGAAGATTAGGACTTTGCTATAATTAGGATTCCCCATCTATTATTCCAA
Organism: Actenoides hombroni; assembly: GCA_024336885.1. NCBI lineage: Eukaryota > Metazoa > Chordata > Aves > Coraciiformes > Alcedinidae > Actenoides > Actenoides hombroni. Next base: position 8,959,462 of record WUAM01000143.1, on the reverse strand, counting down.
ATTACGAGTTGTTCCGAGTATTTTCCTTTCCTTCTTTCTGGAGCAAGCCCAAAGTTAAAGAAAAAAAGAGATGAAAGCATTCTCCTTTAATAAATCAGTCAATAATGAGATAAAGATAGAGATGTTTAACATGCAGATTGACAGTTAAGACATATCAGGAAATGCCTACAGACATGAAGACCTACTTATCAGATTGTTCTTCTGACACTTAATTGGCTGTTGTCAGCTCTGATTAGAACATCTTATCCATTAAGTGTTCTCTATGAGGTCCAGGGACAGTTTTATCCACAGCCAAGCAAAGGAGTGTAGTTTCCACCCATGTACATCACCATTGCCTTGCAAACTACCTCTGAAAAAAAAATAAAATTGAAAAATGTTATCAATTTCACTCCTGTGATTTGCTGTATAAATATATTACCCTCATCACTTCCCAGGAGTGAATACCCTGAATTGGAATGTTGAAGTCTACTCTAAGAAGGCTGCAAAGCATTTGACTGTACTTCATGCTCCCTCTTGTCATTGTCTACCTGGTGAAACATTCTCCTGGGGTTTGACTGGTGACCATTTAGTGTTAGCAGACTCTCAAGGTCATGCAAAGAATATAAAGGCTTTCCTGTTACTTAATCACTCAAATAAGAGATATCAGAAGAAAAGAAGGCATATCTGTTTTCAGTGCACTTGTTCAAATACACATTTCTGTGCTAATTTATGTAAACTAAAGGTTTAAATTACTTACCTACTTTCTTACAAGATGGTTGGAGATGTGGATTTTTTAATTTATTAGCAATGTAGAGGGTTTTTAACTTTTAACTGTATTGAAACACTCATTGGGAAATATTTTTTATAACAGATGATAAAAATACGACTGCTTCTGGCTTTTTGTTGTAACTGATGCCTAACTATTTGAACAGGATCCGTGCTTGATCCAGTGTTCATATAGTCTTAATTACACCTCTGGCAAAGGTTTCTTTATCTGTTGTTAGGAAAAGATGCAAGCACTTGCAGGGTTTTTTAGGGGGAAAGGGACAAGAAAGACATTCAGTAATCAGTCTTTGCCTTATGGAAGTATTTTGACAGATGTAATCACCCCAGCAGAGTATTTCTGTAAAGCTGTTACTGACTTACTGCTTTTGTGTCTGATCACTGGCTTTGAGTTTTACAATATGCAGCTGCAGAGCAGTCAGGAGCATGGTATTATTACTGTAATTGTCTAGTTTTTATTTTGAAATTGAAAAGCTACTCCTGCCTATTTAGCAATCAGAGGGGAAAAAAAAAAGCATTAGTCCTGACTGTGGGCTGTAATAGCCCTGTCTGCTCTTTGACACACTCTACATGCAATCTTTATTACAGGGAATTAGATGTTTCTAATGAGATAATAAACCACTGCTACACTCAAATCTTTGCACTATGATCCAAAGGCAGTTCTACTCCCCCAACCTGCAGCACTGTATAGTCCCAGCATGTCCTGCCATACTCATTTTCCTAGTTTCACACGTTTCTTGTCTTAAACCCTGTTAGAGGGTGTTACAAGCTCCCTGCATTGAGCAGGAGATTCGTGACTCCTCCCTGCATTTGCAGTTGCACCATGATCTCTGCCCTGCACCCCCCAGGCACAGCATGTGGCCCATCCCAATGCAGGACAGGGCTTCCATGGGTGACCCAGTGACAGCCCCACTCCCGACGCGTGAGCCCTCCCGCCAGACACACTCCCCATCACATACCTGTTGCAGCATCGCAGCAGTTGCTGCCTGTCAAGCGTAGTAAACCAGCTGATACTTGTCCTTAGCTGTGCCCCAACACAGTGACAGAGGTTCAAGGGCATGAGCATGGTTAGGGACCTGCAAGGGACAATGTCAAATGGCAGATAAGAGCTCTTTCCTACAGCAAGGACAAAGTCTTCTGGGGAAGGGCAGCACAGGGGTGGTGTTTAGACCCCTGCATACATCTTCTCAGATGGGTGAGTACCATGCTAAATAGATTCAATGAAAACCATCAAAACTTGTGGGTTTTTTGGTCTAGGCAGTTGTTCTGGCTTTTCTTTCCTTTTTTCTTTTTTTTTTTCTTTTCCTTCATATGCTGTATTTGTTAAAGGGACACACTGATTAAACCTTTTGCATGACTTAAACAGCTAGCAAAGAGTAATACACATAGCACTGGTGGTTTTCAAGTAAAGGTTTGCATTTTTTTTCTTTAAAGACACTCCTTAGAAGCTCTAAATCTGTGAATTTTGCATGGTACTGTGTTATTTAAATAAGAAGCTGTGATTTGTTTTATGCTTAAGGGTCCTTTACACAAATGGCTTGATGCATATTTTCCTCAGCCAGCCTGGTTCTGCTGCTGAAGTGAGCGTAACATGAGCATAGCTCCAGTCACTTCAGCTAGGGTTTTTTTTTTCTTCCTTGAAACAGTCTGTAGTAATGAAGTGTGGCAAACACTCAGAACCAGGCCCAGGAGAACTCCTCAGGCAGGGTGAGTATTGGAGATAACATACTGAGACTCCTACAAAGATCAGGAGAAAGAAGGGAAGCTAAAATCAAGACCACCAGACAGTAAAGGCTGTTGCCATGTGTTGGACATTAGTAGGAAGGCAAGATAGCCATGGCACTTCAGGACATGGTTTAGTGGTCATGATAATGTTGGGTAGATGGTTGGACTTGATGATCTTGGAGGTCTTTTCCAACCCTAATGATTCTGTGATTCTATATGGTAGGTTTGCTCCTGCTCCCACAGGATGAGATTCATGGAGGAGTTTTTTATTGACTACAGTAGAAATGATCCTGAGCTTTTCTGGGGCCTGACAGCTTCTCTCATGCACTTCCCTGTGTTTTTTCTGAGATAGAGTCTTTCAGCAAGATACTTAATTCTGGAAGGAGATGCGTTCGACTTGAGGTTTATGACCCACCCTAAAGTAAATCCTTAGGAGTGGCTGTCATCACAGATGGTCCTGCCCCACCACAAGAGATCACCATCCATGTAAGCGAATGTCACTCTTTAGTACCCCTTAGGACTTAATTTAGCTTTGACCTTCAGGGATATGTGGTTCTGTAAGTTGTTTTGCAGTGGTATCATCACTGTACAATAGTCACATTTGGTTAAATAATACACTAGCGTGGCTTTTGTAGGGTCTGGAAATACTTTTGCCTTAATGTGACTTAAAAATACGTACTTTAATAATGCGTGAGTGAGATTTATGTTCTAAAGGCCTTCAGCTCTAAATTTCACCTCATAACATAACTTGGTGTCTTCTTAAAGTATTTATTAATTGGAGTGGGACATGGTAAATGTCTTTTGTTTATGATGGTGGATGGATATCACAGGAAGTCTGCAAGGCATGTTGGCATTCTGGGGCCATAAAAAAACCCCATGGATGAGTCTCTTCCACGATGGCATGATTGTTTCTAATGCTATATTTACACTTCAACAAACACATCAAAAAATTCAATTACTAGATTTCAGAAAAGAAAGGATGGAAGCTAAGGGTGGTTACACTGAAGCACACAAATACCTTTCATGTTGCATGAACTCTGAGGAGCTTATCAGCCAAATTCTGTTATCAGGGGGAAAAAAAAAAGAAAGAAAAAAGAAACCCTGCAGCATTTGAGTTGCCATCATCACCCTTCTCCTGCTGAAGTATTTGGGAGCCATGTCTTTCATTCATTCAGCAGAAGCAGGAGCAAGACTCCTCTCATGCAGTGTTCAGGCTTGTCGTATGTATTTACATATGAGCTTTTCAAAAGATGTTTTATTTCTGATGATTAGCAATTGCCAGAGTACCTGCTTAGGAAGCTGGATGGCCTTCAAATTCCCACCTTGCTAGTGCTTGGTGGCAGAGCAGCTGCTGCTGTGCTCTGCGACGTTTTATCTGCAGTCTGTGTAATACGTTCAGGATATTTCACACCACACAACATTTTTAATCTAAATAAAATGTGTGAGAATTTACATTCTAAACCTTTCTTTGTAAGGTGAGAGATGAAAACACCATGCACAACTTTTTGTATCTCAAATCAACCTGTGTGTATCTGAGTTTCTCAAGGACTTACTAAATAGACATTATGCAAATATAGACTGAACTATTCGTTACCCACTTATAAGATCTAAGTCATACTGTTGCAGTCTGTAATTTAGGACAAATGAAGTAAAGCAAACTATGTACATGGATTTTTCCACAAGACTGCTGATTGTTGAAATGCTTAGTCACCATGATACCAGAACTAACGTTATAGAGATTATAATTTCCATATTTAACATTGGGAATAATCTACTGAAAAATACACTATAAAATAATACGTTATTATCTGGTTCCCTCTTGTATTCTACTGTATCTCACACTACTGTTGCAAATAAATTATCTGTTAAAAAAAAAAGACGTCATGTAGTCACTGGGAACATTTAATGATCCTAAAGCTCACGACTGAAATGTAAGGAAAAACCCAATCCAGCCAATAGAACATGTCTAAGAGGAGTCTGGTAGTACGTGCAGCTGAGAATGAATGATTTACTGGGGGAAAATATTCATCAGTGAAGATAGGTGATTGTGAAAGAGATTTAATATCTTTATGGAAATGAGCTAAACCAGTTAGAGCAAAAATTATATTGGTATATATATCACTGATCTTGCCAGATCGTTTTAAAACTCATTGACTGTGACCCAGTCAACTGTTTAAAAAGAGAACTTAAAGTGTAGATATTTCCAATATCAGCTTCCTCTTAAACCCTCTTTTGGCTTTAGACTCCTTTATCTGTTGCAGATTGTGGTGTATTGCAAACATAAGCTGCTTTATTTATGTCAGACTGGTAACTGTTATCTTGGCTATTAATTTCTTTTGACCTTTCTTGCCTCATTAGAAAAGAAATCCTTACAAGTACAAAGACTGTGGCATAATCTAGCCAAAAAGCTTTCACAAGGTTCTTTTGAAAGGTGAAAGGAGCTTATATTATTTGTACCTCACCTTGCCACGTGTGATGTGGAGAGGCAGCAGCTTTCTGGGGTTGTGCCTGGCAAAGAGTTCCCAACCACTCCTCTCCACTCCTGCACAGCAGGGACCATGCTGGGACTGTTCATCCCTGCTCCACTTCTGATAGGAATTTCCATGAAAAGCTCTGGAATTCACAGTATGTCTACAAGTTCACGTTAATAGACTGTATGTGTACACACACGTGTGTTACAGAGATGCACATTTTTACCCAGCCATTGGCTTTGCTTCCTCCCAGCAGTGGATGAGATCAGTGGGTCCGGTGGGAGATCAGCTGCCATTTGAGATTGCTGCATGCCCCACTGGGATCCTAATGACTTGGTCATTTATTTCCACTTATTTCTGAGGCATATGGCTTTCAGCTTGAAGAGGGGTCACAGCTCTCTCCTATTACCATGGAGCTAATTGGGTTCTGCTGCTCTTCCTCCCACGGTTCATTTGCCATAAGACTTTTTTTTTTTTACAGTTACCCCCATGTATTCTGTGGGGATCATTGCTTTGGAACAGCAAATCTTAGGGCACTGGAGAATCAGTCATGTTTCCTAAAAAAATTCCTTTGGTAGTTCCAGCAATATCTCCACTATTCTGTTCCAGTGCCTAACTATTTCCATTTGCCTGGTATCTCAGTGTTTAGCTGCCTAGTACTCCCATTTCAGACTAGAATGCACACTCATTTCGTTTTGGTTTGCTTTATTCTCTGCCTTTCCAGCTGAATGAGCTCATCAGGGCTGGAATGAGATGGTTTAGTATCTAGAGCCTCCTTCTTTGAGCTTCTTCAAGCTGCTGCTGCCACTTTGGACTTGGAGCCTCTTTCTCTAGGCAGCAGCAGAGGTGCCCTGTGGGGGGAGGGACATCTCATCTGCCATGACTTACACAGGCTAAATCCTGCCTTGGCTTCACAGACGAGATGAACTTGGTTTGCACCAGCCAAACACAGTCTTAAACAATTCAGCAAACAGTGTCCCAGCAAAGAAATAATCAATTTTGAAAAGATGGGATTTGGGTTTGTGGCAAGTCCCTGGGCTCTGATTTGAAAAAAAAAAATAAAAAATCAACAAAAAACTCAGCGGGAGAACTGAAACAATCATCAATTGGCCCTGGAAGTTCTGAACATATGCACATGAATATCCAGCAAGAAAAAAAGCCTAATGTTTGATGATTAAAGATGACAGAGTAGGGACAAAATGAACTCTGGAGATCAGGAAGATGTACATAGACGTTGGACTCTGCTGCTGTTTGCCCACAGGTATTGCTCCAGAGAAACAGCTGCACAGCATCTTCTCGGAGCTGAGTCAGACCAGCTGTACAGGGTAGGATGCACACAAACAAAAATGTTTCAGACACAAGGCTTTTTTGTTTTTCTTCCTTCTTCCACAGCTGCTCAGCATACTTCAGATTTACTGGAGGCAAACATTGCTAGGGCATAAATACAGAAGCTTCTCTAGCCTCAAGACTAAAATGTGAGAATAAAGCTTTGTGTCCTCCAACCTTTTAGCTTTGACAAAGCCTAGCAAATACCATGGAGGGAACTTCAACAAAGGAGGTCAAAAAGTCCATCTGGATCCCTCTGCATCCTAGTCATTCCTAGAGCTACCCTTAGAGAAGTGATCCAGAGGTTAATTTAACACTGGGGAAATAAAATATCCCCCAACTCTTTTTACCACTAGCCTTTCTGAGCTAAAATAAATATCCTTTGGTTGAGCACAGCTGAAGAGCATCTAAGGTTTATATATAGCAGCTATTGTTATTGTGTCTGAGTGCTGAGGAAAAGGTCAAAGCAAAATGGTTTTATTCTCTTCCCATTTAGAAAAAAAGCTTTGTGTGTTTGTTTGGGGATGTGGGGTGGAAATAGTTTGGTCTTCTTTCCTCTTACAGATCTCTGTTTCTTTCAGGTCATCTACACTTTATCTTTACTACAGGTTGAATCCTCAAATGTTTTATGGAATTAAGTAGAACAATTGATTTTCTTATGTAGTGAAGTCTTTATCCTTTATTTTTTCCTTTCTCAAAGAATGTCACTTGAGGGTGCTTTAACTTTTCTGTCTGATGTCTTTTCTCTGCAGGATCTGATGTCACTCTCCATTTGTCTGTATTGCCTGCACAGACAACTGTCCCTTCAACAGGTTTGGGACCCTGTGGGGACTGATGAGGTTTTTACAATGAAGCTCCAAGGATCTGAATTTCTTATTCAGATTCATTTTCACTTCAGATGGCATTTTTCATAATAAACCACACAGTTTCCATGAACTTTATTTCATGATGGATCTAAATTTTTCTTTGGAGTCTAGCCCATTTTGATCCATTTTCTCAACATTTTGCTAATTATTTAGAATTTATCATTAAAACCTTAATTTTTGAGACAATTGCCTAAATAATACTTGTTTTTCTTATGTCCCCTTCCATTTGTTTCTCATTTTCAGTGTCTGAGGGGCCAGCAGTTTTTGTGCCAACAACAGGTAAACATTGTGTCAAGGGAGAAAACTCACCTTCTGGCAGTTATAAATGGCATAGATGGAGTCACAGGTGCTGGAACGAGTCTGAAAAGTTGTCTTTCTACATCCCTGCAAACACAAACTTTAGTCAACAGTGAACCATCCCATAGGTTTTGGGGTTACCTAGGAAATGTACAATCATAACAGCATGAGGTGAAAAATTAGGTACTGGTTTCCAGTTTTGCAGTCAGAGGGTGGGAAATCCGTATCACATCCCTAAGCCCTGGGAAGGAGTTTCATGTGATTTGTCACGTACAAAAAATTATCTTGTACAATTTGGGGCTGAATCACCTCCGAGGATGCATCTACATAAATATTTGAAGGTTCCTTTTCCTTGAGCTGTGTCGCTCTGGGCTGCTCCCCTGACAGCTCCTGTAGAGCCACACAGGGTTCTTACCTCCACCCCCAAGAAAGGACGTGGCAGAAGGCTCTAAATAACAATAAGCTTTCCAGTCCCCAAAAGGAAATCCTATAGCTAAAGCAGCTTTCAAACACAAAAGTCCTGCAGTTCTAGGAAATGGCTAAAACTATTTTTACCATTTCATTTCTGTATGCCCATATATATGTACAATATTTACATTTATGTATGTGCATATATTTGTATCTATCAGTATTATATACATTCATATATGGTCATAGTTATATACACATATATGTCTGTGTAAATAAGTGCATATGCACATACTAGAAATGGTTAAGCAATCTTGAATTGCTCTGGTCACTCCATGGATTTCATAATGCACTTTTAACTGGAGAGATAACACAGGCAGTCTGACTCTCATTCTTCTTTTCTAAACAGTGGTATTTTCTCTCTTACAAGTATTAACATTTCTCTAGACATCATAAAATGTTTATTCTGCAGATTAGTCTGAAAAGAGGAAGCCTTGTCTGCTCTCATGGCTGTTACATGGACAATATTTTCCTTGTGGTTTGATTTAACATGAAGCTACGAATGTCCTCTGTAAGTATTGAGTTGTTACACCTACACTGAGTAAACACAACTTGCTTTTCCTGAAACATGACAGTTTTCTCTTGTCTGCTTTGTTCCTTCTGGAAGGGAAACCAGGTCAGGAAGTACTGAAGATGAGCCAGTTCATTTCCAACCATGGCTGTAGGATCTTATCAGATCCTTTCCTTCAGAACATTAACTGAACTATCTAATACAGTCAGTTGGGTTTTTTTGTGTTCGGGGTTTTTTGTTTGTTTGTTGCTTTTTTCTTTGTTTGGTGTTTGGATTATTATTATTTATTTTATGGGTAGATCCGTCTGCTTGAAGTGCCTCTGGTAGTGATAATCCATTGACAAAAATAACAACAGGGATATTTTAAATTCCTTCTTGTTTTTTACACACCAAACTTCACTCTTGAGATTGATACCTAAAGGACATCTGTATAACCCAGGCATGTGATTTCTGTAGGTCAGCTGGTTTTCTTCTGCAGATCTTCGTATGAACTTAAAGGAAAGGTAGTGCCAGAAATAGTACCTTGATCACATAGCTTTACATCGTGGCTGTGCCTCCCCTGTCCCTCCTTAATGGCAGTAGAAGGGCTTTAAAAAAACCTGCTCAGCCAGAGGTGTTGTGGGTTTTTAGTTAATGATATGGAGCTCCTTGCTCACTACTGCCAGCTCTCCTGGCTGAGGAGGCTGCAGTGGGTGGTCTGATATCCTTCAGCTGCCCCAGAACACTAATTCAAGTTTGGAGTTGATGGGACGTATAGCTGCTATTAAACAGGGGGAAGGTTAGGTTTGGTTGCATTTAGTTTGATTCAGTTTGTGCTGTCTGGTGAAACAAAACAAGACCAGCTTTGCAATAACATTGGGAAAGCTTTACAACAACTGGTGTGCCAGTTCCAAAATATTACCATTTGTGCGGCAGGACGCAGAAACACAACAGTCTCTTTTTTAAGGTCAAACAAGATTTAAATGAAAAACATTTTGTCTGGTTTTTTTGAAACCTCATGTGATCATCTGTTACCATGGTAAAGAGCTGGAAACGTCAAGACGCTGGGGTTTAAAGAACACACCCCAGCTAAGAATGAACCAGTAGCAAGTTGCTATACACTTGTCTTTTTAATGATGCTGTGGTTCCGTAGCAAATGAGGCATGGGAAGTATCTCCACTGGGAATGACTCAGGGATGAAGTGCTGTCAGGGGATTAGGGTGGTTATGCCTCTCACAGCAGTGCAGGGAAACTCAGAAAGCCTCTGGACAGGGCTGGACAGCAGAAATCTTGGTTTGCATAGTAGGAGGTGGCTGCAGGTGGCTGGGAAGCTGTCTCAGGCAACAGTGAACAGGAATTGCCAGAGATGGGGCAGTCATGGTGGTGTGCTCTGTGCAGTGCGACCCTGCTAGCAGAAATTCAAACACACTGGGGGAAAAATGTTTGTGTTAAGAATAAATTAAAAAAAAAAAAAAAAAGATGGTGAAATAAAGAGCATGAAAGTAGGTACTTCAAAAGACATTTCACAGCAAGCAATGTCTCACATTAAGTGTTTCACATTAGGAATTACGCGGTATTTTAGTATTTTTCTTCAATTTATCATCCCAAGTAGTTCCTCAGAACATTCCTTACATGACCCTCAGAGCTTCTGTCAAAATCCAGTTGCAAACCAATATCATAAGGGAAGCAGGAGTTTTTGTTACTAATTAGTAAGGCCAGCTCAAAGATGAGCTCACCATCCCAGAGGCAGCAATAAATTGTTCTAATCTCTGTTAAGAAATGAGATCTCCTTTTTCTGCTGCTCTATTCAGTCAAACTAATGTATGGCAACAAAGCTGTAATGTTGTGCTGCAAGGGTAAGTCAGTATCCTGTCCGGTGGCAGCAAAAATAAATTATTCAAATGACAAGATGATTTGCTCTAAGTCCTCGTTACCAGAACTGAGGTCAGCCAATTCAAGTGTGCTCTGTAAAGCAGCCGAGCTCCTTGGAAGAAGCAAACCTCTTGAATCTAGATGTCAGGGCTCTGGACCGAAGGTCTGCAAGTCATAGAATCATAGCATTGTAGACTGGTTTGGGTTGGAAGGGACTTTTACAGGTTATCCAGTCCAACTCCCCTACGCTGAGCAGGGTCATCTGCAGCTAGAGGAGGTTGCTCAGAGTCCCAGCCAATCTGGCCTTTCTCTGTTTCCAGAGACTGGGGCTTCTACTGCCTCTGGGCAACCTGGGCAGTGTTTCATCACGCTCACTGTAAAACATTTTTTCCAGTTTATCTAGTCCAAATCTCCCCTCTTTTAGTTTAAAACTATCACCCCTTGTCCTCTCACAACAGGCCCTACTAAAAAGTCTGTCCCCACTTTTCTTATAGGCCCCTTGAAGTGCTGTAAGTCCTCAGTATGGTCTTCCCAGAGCCTTCTCCCGGCTGAACAACCGCAGCTCTCTCAGCCTTTCCTCACAGCAGAGGAGCTCCAGCCCTCCCGTCGCTTTTGTGGCCTCCTCTGGACCCTCTCCACCAGGTCTGTGTCTTTTCTGCGCTGAGGGCTCCCGAGCCGGCCACGGCACCGAGCCGGGGGCTCGCAGACCAGAGGAGAGGGGCTGCATCACCTCCCCCGGCCTCCTGGCCGCGCTGCTTTCCAGGCAGCGAGGCGGTGGCAGCGGCCCTGGCTGCGGCCTAGCGCGGGCCGGGGGCTGCCGGAGCCGGGGCAGCCCGGGGCGAAGCGGAGGGGCCCCTCAGGAGCCGGCAGCTCGCGCAGGGCAGCGTGTGCGGGGAGGAGCGGCGGCTCTGGCTGCGCAAAGCGGAGCCCTGTTGGGGGTCGGAACCCTCTCGGGAAGAACCCGGCCGCGGTCGGCACCGGGCGGACGGCCACGCGCTCGACGCTCGGTGTGGGAGCTCTGGCGGAGCGGCCATGGAAAGGCCGCAGCCGGCCAGGCCTCGCCCGGGAGCAGCCGCGGGTGCCGTGAGCAGGTGGCTGGGCTCCTCTGCAGCCTGGCGGAGTTGCGAGAGGAAGCTGGAAGGTTGAGGAGCTGCAGGGAGGCTGGACAGGAGGCAGACTGATGGAGCCAGGCCCTGCCCTCCTCCAGTCAGAAATGGGAGCGCCCGTCAGAAAGCACCCAGGACTGGGGGGGGACCCTGGACCCTGCCCCTGTCACACTGGATGTGGGCGAGTTCATGGTCACGGCAGCAGATGAACTCCTTCCCTGCCCACCTCGACCCCACAAGTGCCACTGAAAAACAGACACGAGGCTCCGGTTGGGAAAGACCAGCAAATGAGGACGCGGACGATGGGCAACCAACACCAGAGGTAAGTCCACAGCTGGAAAGGCCTACTGCTTGTATCACAGCCACATCCACAGGGAAGAAGAGAAGGGTTTTAGTTGTGGGTGACTCCTTTCTGAGAGGAGGAGGGGGTCCAGTATGCTGCGTTCCCTCCTCACAGGGAAGTCTGCTGTCTCCCTGGAGCCTGAGTTAAGGATATCACTAGAAATCTTCCTAGCTTGGTACAGTTCTCAGACTGTTACCCATTACTAATCTTTCACATAGGTGGTGAACACGGTGAGACTGGTAGTCCAAGAACAATCAAAAGAGACTTTAGAGCTTTGGGACGGCTGGTGAGGGAATCCAGGGCACAATTTCTCTTCTTTTCTACCAGTCACAGGCAGTTACACTGGAATGAACAGACGAATCTGGTCTGTTAATACATGGCTCTGTGGCTGGTGTCACCGTAACAGTTCTGGGTTTTTTGACAGTGGGATGGCCTATGCAGCACCGGGTTTGCTGGCATCAGAAGGGGGACTTCAGAAGGTAGTTGGATGTGTTTGCAGAGATATACTCGAAGTAGATTGGGAGTATCATTATCCCATTCCTTCCCTTTGCTCCAAATTTGCTATCTTCCTCAGAAACTGGAGGAGAACGAGTGCTCAGTGGAAAGCAACCTGGGTGAAGTGGTCTGTGACAGTTTTGTATATGCAACTGACATGGTTTGCACTGAGACATTTGAAGACCATTCATGTGATTAGTCCTAGGAGCTGTACTCAGGAGGTAGCTAAGGGAAAACATGCCAGTGATGTCCAGTAACTCTTAGACTCCTCTTCAAGAGGCTGTCTGGCCATTCCCACAGTAATTTGAATAGAAAACCAACATGCAGTGTCTGCTAATAGCATGGGATGTCTGCAAGCAGCAAATGTTACTCAGTTATTTGTAGGGGACCCTTGGTATAGAACATGTGCCATAATACTTGAAAGTAGATAGTTTCATCTGCTTGACAACAACTAGGCTGACAGCAACATAGAGGAGCTGTGGCATTTCTAGCAATCAGAGATGTGATAAGAGCCTTGTCAACTTATTTAGGAAAGCTGTGAGTTTTGCTCCTTGACGTATCACCTTTTATTACATGCAGTTTTGTACCAGCAGGTCAGACTGTCACTATTTGGAGTTAACAGTTGTGTGATAACCTAGAGGTCAGGACTTCACTGTACTAGAAAGTGTGGAAGTATAACAAGGAATGATCTCTGTCCCAGAAGCCTGGCACTCAAACTAGAGGGCTGTTGGTTAGAAAGGTGACAAACCAAACATCCCTAGGGAGTGGAGGGATCATGAACCAGTGTAGAGGCAGCCAGGAAAACAAGGATCACATCAAAACAGATGTGAGCAGGAGATCTCTTCAAGCTTCTGAAATACCTCACTGATACAATAAATCTTCCAGTAGATTGACCTTTAAGTTGAGTGTGGATGCTATAGACACATTTTTGTATGTTTTCAGACCTTTTAAAGAACGAAAAGGAATGACATAGAATATGTCTGGGCTTCTGGTTGGAAAAAAAACCAAAACAGTTATCCTTTATCATTGTGCCAAGTACCATTTGAATACAAAGGTAATTCATCCTTAATCTCTTCTCTGTGTATTTAGCAAAGTCACTAAGTAAAGGGAAAAAGTGCTGAGTACATGCAAGGTACCCCTCTGCCAGGGACAGATTGTTTCCCAGAGTTCATGTATGACTACTTTTCCACCCTACCTGCAAAAGGACTTTGCTGTTCTTGCTCTGAAAGTCACGAGTTGATTTGTAGTACCCTTTGCTTATTTCTGTTTTCTTACACCCTGTTTCTATTGAGCTGTGTGCTTTCTCTCTGTCTGTTAAGTTTATGACCTTCCAATTATGATGGGGTTTTTTTGTTTATATGATTTTAGCTACAGAACATCTGCTGTTCTTGATTTAGACATCGATTCCTTCGGCTCATTGATATTTTTACATAATTTTGCCCACACTTCTGACACTGATAGCATCAGAGTCTTTTCAGCAATATAAGGCTTGGAACTCGTTGCAAAAATGCTGCTGACAGGGCTCCTGTGATATACTCGGAGAGGCTGACACCCCTTCATCCCAAGATAAGATGTCTTTATGTGTACCTGCTCTCTTCTGCTCACTTGCTACAGCACACTCTCCAAAGCAGTGGTGTGTACTGCCTGGGTGTAATACAGAGTCATTAAAACTGTGCCCAGAAATGTTAACTTCCAGTGCAAGCCTTCTGCAAGCTTTGAAGTGAAAGCTTCAATCCAAAAAGAGACTGCGAGGGTGAGAGACTGGGTGGGGATGGAGAAGCCAGCAGACAAACATTTGGGAAACTTCTATAGAAAGCCTCCTGCACTTTGTGCAGTACGGGAACTCTGTGCGGTTGCAGAGGGGAAGCAACGGGCACTTGTGGTTCCTGGGAGAGATTTGCCGGGCTGTGTTGAAGCTACAGCTGCAGTGTGCCCTCTTATGGCAACACCAGTTGCTTTCTCTCTCAGTTTTGCACAATGATGTTGCAGGGGGAGGCTGGGATGACTTTGAACTTTTTGTTCTTTTTCTTTCTCCTGAAGAAGACACGTAGGAATGATGTATTAACTCTCTGTGCTGTAGCGTGCTTAGGAAACAAGCTTGAAGCTTCACCTCCAGAGCATCAAGCAATGCCCCACCTGCCAAAGAACGTGAAATAGTGAACAAAACTAAAAGAGAGGCTGAACATAGTCAGGGTTAGCAGTTGCTGATGGCATGTATGGCTTTGATGCCAAGGCATATGGAAAGTGAAAGATTGTTGGTTAAAGGTGCTGCATTTAACAGGTAACATCAAGTTAGTTGACTGAATGTTTCTGTGCTGGCTCCATTGCAAGCCAGGCTCTACACATGTTCCTCTGTATTGCCATGACTTGTTGGGTAAGAGGATGACTAAATTATTGTCATTATTTTATAGATAATCTATCATTAGACCTGATTTTTGAAGATTGCGTTCCCATGGCTTCCTCACCTTCTGCTTCTGATACCTTGTTCTCCTCTGATGTTTTGCCCTTGCTACTTCTTAAACCTCACCCTTCCACCACCCTGGAGCCCCACAGTTTCAGGGCAGCCCTTCCCCAGCTCCCTTACATCTCCAGCAGGACTCTCCTCCTCTGCTCACTGAGAATGCTCCCAGTCTCATGGTATTTTCCAACGCACAAAATCATAGCTGGAGTACTCTGGGAGTCATACAGCCCATCCTTTCACATCTTCATACCAGAACAGCCACATCAGTCTTGCTTATTTGATATTGCCCCTCTGCTCACTGAATGGCATAAAGCACACAGAAACCCCTCAGCTCAAGGCAAGAGTGACAACTGTGGATTTTACTGCAGTGACTTGGCACTGGGGAAGAAAAGAGGCATGAGGCAAACTCTGCCTTTCCCCAGTTTCCTGGTCAGCCTTGGAGATCCAGTATACTTTGACTACTTCCAGTTTCCAGTTACAAAGCTGACCTAAGGTGAGGAAAATAAATGCATTCCCCTGGCAAGCTCCTGGCTTCTCCATCAGAATCAAACCTGGCACCACATGGCAGGACACAAAAGTCCTCCCCATGTGCTCTGAGCACAGACTGTTCCTGGGATGACCTGTCATCCTGGGGTGTGGGTTCACAGCGGTGCCCAGGAGCCACACAGCACACCCTGGTATTTCTGACTGCAACCTATTTGTGTTTCTCCTTTCCCTCTGGCTCATTGCCTTTTATATTTACTTCAGCATGCCCGTTCACCTTAAGATTCAAAAAAAAATCCAAAAAAAAAAAAAAGCCCAAAACAAGTAAGAATACAGTTTAAACCCTTTTTCTATCAATCAGGCAGCTTCTGCTGCAGCTCATTCTGCTGCAATTAATCTTCCTAAAATCTGTCCTTCATTATAACAATATAATAATCAGGCAGTTCCGATACATCTGGTTATTGACACTGAGATCGATGACATTTGCTACAGAAAGGTGAAGCAGTCTTTAGAAACTAGAGACCAACTTGCAGGCTCACTTTGGATTTCAACTGATCCAAACCCCACTGGACTGTTGTTAAAAACCTGTGCTAAACCTATTTGAAATGTCACAGTGATCTTGGTCCTGCTCGCCTTAGAAATCAGGAGTGTAAGGTGGTGCTGCCTAGAGTTACATCACTTCTGCCCAGCCCTGGGGAACACAGTTCAGTGACCCTTAAATGTTCCTTTTGTACTTTCTGTTTGATGCTTTGACGGGAATTTTGTAATTAAGTCAGGTTCTGTCAGCAAGTTACAGTTTCCTGTGTCAGAAGAAATGCTTTTGCTGGTAGACAGGGATGTCAGAATGCGGCCCTTCTTATTAACCTGCACAGAAGCAGTTGAGAGTTTCACTGTTTAACATCATTCCCTCTGGTGTGTGCTTGTTTGTTCTTCAAGCTTCACATTTATTTCAGCGTTTACAGTAAGGTTTGTGTTGTGGAGGAGACTGCTGGTGGGGAAGCTCCAGGAGGAACAGAAAGGTTTCTGTGCCTTTGGGATATTTGTTCCCATACCTCCAGCTTGATGTGCAGCAAACAAATGCTTCATTTCATTAGGAACACAGACAAGGAGAGGATCTTGAAGGCTGCAGCGCCCGGTCCTTTATTGTCTCCAGTAACCATAAACCATAATGGGTTCTACACAACACATCAACCTTCCTTTCAACATTATGAGAAGCATTTTTTCTATAGCTGCTGTAATTGGAAGGTTGTTCCAGAGCTTACAGGTCTTCTAGCTAGAAAACTTCTCTTAATTTCCAGCCTGAATTTATTCATGGCTACCTTCCTTCTGTTTTGTCATACCCTTCCCATCCTTCTCAGTGAAATTCCTTCTTCATCCCTGAGTTCTCCTCCTGGCTGCCTTCCCCTGCCCCTACACCAACTGCCTGTGGGGCCACCCTTCATGCACAAAGCACAGCCCTTCAGCTCTTTCTTTCCTTGGTATTGGACCTGTGTGACAACCACTGGTGACCCCAGTGATGAGAGGAAGGGGTTGTGTCTCAACAAGGACTCTTGTCACTCCTGTGGCTCTCAGTGAGCAGTTACTCATTTTCCTAACTGCATCTGCCTGCCTTCATTCTTCTTTCTTGATTTAACATGTAGAAAATGAAGGTGTGAAAACTCTTACTTGAGTCATTACCTTAAGGCTTCTGGTTTTCTTTCTTAGCTTCCCCTCCAGCGGTCCCCAAAATAAAAGAATGAATTCTAAAAGGATAAAAATCATATAGACCTGTGCAAGGAACAGGAAAAACTCTCACCCAGATGAGTGCCAATAGCTGATAATTCTGGTCTCTTGATTTTTGCTTTCAAGGCTGGGAAACTCTCCATATATCTGCAGGGAGCTGATACTGGATAACATTCAAATGTTCCATCAGGGCTGAAGTACTTTTTGCAGAATATGCATATGTAGCCTGCTAAAGGACTTCATCCAAAACTGAAACCAAACATCTATTTCTTAACAAAATCATGGAGAAAACCATCCTTTGCAATTCTCAATTTAAGCAGGAGAAAGCAGAGAAAATTCAGGGCCAAGCAGTATTTGAAAATATACCAAGGTGAGGAGTACACAGTGAGGATTCTTGGGCATTGGGGTTGAGCTGGAGCACTGTGTTGGGCTGTTCCCACCACTGACAAGTTCCCAGGGAGCTCCTTCTTTGTGTCACTATTCACAGAGCATCCTTCTCTCTAGAAAGCATCACAGTTATGCAGAGCCCTGGCCCAGGGAGATGATGTCTCCTGTAAGCAAATCTGTGTGGTGCTTCAAAACTTCACCAGATTTTGCAGATGAATCGTTATCTAATTTTTTATTTTTAATAGAAGCAGTGTCTGTACTTTCAGAGCCAGGGAGAGCTGGACTGTGCCTCTGTGTGTGTGTGTGTTCCACTTGGGTGTGCTCATTTCAAGCAGGGATCTGCTTTCCCCTAAAGACATTTTGCTGTGCAAATCGTATTGTAATGGATTTGTGTTCATTCATGATGTTGGCTGTGATTATTTATCTGAGGTTACCTACAGATTTCCTTTCTTTTAATAATGAAGACAGTGGATTTAGATACACCTGGAAAGTGTCATCTGCAGTGACATGTTCTATGACAGTGAAAAATGGAAACCCAAAAGGTTATTTCTGCAGAGGAAAGTATTTCTTAATTTTGTAGAGGAGAGAAAGGAGAGAAAGGAGAGAAAAGGAAGGAATGAAAGGAAGGAAGCTGTCTTTCAGAAGTATTTTAAATTGTATTTTAATTTTTCTGGATTTGTAAAAGGGCTCAAGATGAAGAAGATTTCTCAGATAAGAGGAAAATACCCTGCCACAATGGACAGTTAAATCTGATTATGCCCACAGTGCAAAGCCATGGAATATACAGTAACAGATTTTGTTCAAGCAGGAGGGTTTCAGGCAAGAGTGGATTCTTATCTTTAAGTTCTGGAACTCTCATTCTAAGCAAGGTCTGTGATTCCCACCACAGTGACAGCAGCTGTTTGTAAGTTGTTTCAAGCACCCTGCCTGCATTGGTTCAGCAGTTAAAAGCAAGAATAGACCAAAATTTTACGAAGGTGTGTGGGCCACATTTTCTGTGGGTAAATAAGGGAGTGTGGAGGCTTCCCAGCATCCCATTAGCATTGCCCAGTGTAACTGTCTCCTTTGGTGAGAGAGAGATGAGGCTGCATGCAGTCCCTCCACCTCTCCTCCATCTCTGGCTGCCGTGGTGGAGGTGCACAGGAAGGTTTAAAGGAGCTAACTCAGGTGCTGAGGACTGTCTGACAGCAGCACTGCTGTGAAGTTATTTATTAAAGAGCAGTAGGAAGGGACCAGAAAGGTACCTTGCAGGTACAACAGTACCAGTTATTCCACAGAGGACAGAATAGGGGGTGTGTAGGAGTGTAGTGTTTCTGGGGCCAGACTTGTGATGGCTCTGAATCTCCACTGTAATTGCTCGTGTCACCGTGAGGCAGCTGTTGAGAATAAATTCTGTTAATTGAATAGTGTTAGTTAGAAAGGGCTACAGAAAGAGAGGCTGGAAGCTTAGGCTTGGGAGGGCTTGGTGTACGTGTTGCTGCTTTTCCCACCACCTTCACATCACAAGGAAGCTTCACCTAACTTGTGCCAGTGATGGAATGCAGGTTAACTAGGGGTGCAGAGACAGGTGCTGGTTAACAGGGTGTGAGCCCCACGAGGTGACCTAGAGTGGTTCTGCACCCACCTCG
>WUAM01000143.1:8861389-8939709 GCA_024336885.1 Actenoides hombroni | reverse complement strand
TGGATCTGCTCCTGTCTAGCCTGCCCTGGGTGACCCTTCTCTGGCAGGGGGGTTGGACTCGATGATCTCCAGAGGTCCCTCCCAACCCCTACCATTCTATGATTCTATGATCCCCAGGGATCTCTGCCCATGACTGAGGCAGCAATTGCCCTGCCGACCTTACAGGCTGGCGAGGCTTGATTTGCTACAGAGCTTTGGGCAGAGGGGAGGGGATGCTGCATTGCATGGGGTGGAAGAGGGAGCGGTTAAAGACAGAGTTGTTCACACTCGGGTTATGCTTTGGGGTTTTCCACACGACAATTCGGTCAGTGCTGGGGTCCAGCGTCTTCGGGCCTGGCCAAAGCAAAATAAGCAGTTTGCTGTTCATGCAGGAATTACAGTGGCACAAAAAAACCCGAGCTCAGCAGCGTGGGACATTTGCATCTCTTGATAGTAAGCGTTTCCTCTTGAAAATTGGGAAGACGCATCTGTCATTATTTAATTGCGTAAGCAAGAAAACGAGGATCTGCAAAAAGGGATGCCTTCCTGCCCTGGAAAACACGCTTAGCCTGTGCTTTCCAAGGATTTCAAGGCCTTAATTGATAGCAGCAAGAGACTGGGGGAGGAAGAAGCAAAGCAATTACATCTCTGGTCCTCTCCTAAGCTCTTTTCGTTACTCTCTAGCAAGGATGCCGCAGTTTGCGGCAGGAAGGGTGGAGCAGAAACACAGATGCTCTTTGAAATTTTCAGACCTTTCATTTTCAGTGGGGTGAAGAAGGAGGGAGAAAGTTGATGAGGTTGGAGTTCTTGGGTAAATGTTGCCTTTGCTCTGTCTCCATTAATCTGATTGTACCTGGAGTTACTCGAGTGGTTAATTTAATACCCGGTTTCAAATGTGGAAAGATGTCAGCAGGTGAGAAATCCTTTTGGTTGGTTGGGGTTTTTCTTTAATGAAAGGCAAACCAAAAAAGGTACTATTCACAATTTTCCCTATAAAAAAGGGTGACTGGGTTTTAGCTACAGCAATGCAAAGACAGACAACAGACTGGGTGGAAATAGCCAACTCCCTGTATTTAAATGGTTCATTTGTATTTAGAAATCAAAATATTAGTGACATGTCTGAGCTGAAGGAGGTTCTTTAGTGGGAGCCTCGGTGATTTCTGTGTGAGTTAGCAGGGATAATGAAGGGTGTTGAGCAGATAGGAAAGAAAACAATCTAAAGACCAGTTTGTGTCTTCCTGTCAGTCAAGCATCTGTCTAACCAAACCACTGATCACATATTTTGCCTTTTCTGCTGGAGGCTCCAGGAAGGAGAATGGAATCGTGGGTTCAGTTTAAAAATGCTGGGCTGGGCTGGTATCCAAAGGAGACATAAAACCAAAAAGATGTGAGAGATGAGAAACTGGTTATGAATTCCTTCCAGGCTATCTGGAGGTGGAAGCCCAGAGAGGGAATTTGGGGCCTACAAGAAAGCTGAGGAGGGACTTTTTACAAAGGCCTGTAGTGACAGGATGAGGGGTAATGGTTTGAAACTGGAGGAGGGTGGATTTAGATTGGAAATAAGAAGGAAATTCTTCACTGTGAGGGTGGTGAGATCCTGTCCCAGGCTGCCCAGAGAGGTGGTCGCTGCCCCATCCCTGGTACCATTCCAGGTGAGGTTGGCCAGGGCTTTGGGCAACCTGCTGTAGTTGCAGATGTCCCTGCTTAGTGCAGGGAGGTTGGACTTGATGATCTTTAAGGTCCCTTCCAACCCAAACCATTCTTTAATTCTGTGATGCTTCTGTGCTTGATTCTGTGATTCTATTTCTAGATACATGTATGTTCCTGGGACACAGAATGTCCCGAATCTGCAGATTTGGACACCATTCAGTGACATCATCCAGGCTGCTGCCAGCAAAATCCACCCTGTCTCTGAGACTCACCCAGCTCAGGATGTAGCCAGCGTGTGACACTGCTCTCTGGCTTGTCCTCTGTGTGTCACACAGGTGCTGCCAGCACAACTTGCTCCCACCAGTGGAAACTTCTCTGGCATGGTTTCTGTGCTGCACGGGTTAGATATTATCAGCTCAGACCTGGGGTTGGCATCTGCCATCAGATATCACCTCCACCCTCTACTTTGTCTCTCCCCGCATCTGTTTGTGTTCTCTCGCAGTTATCAGAGCTAACAATACTTCTTATTTTCACAACACCTGCTTCCCCCTTCCCTGCCAAGCACAGCTCGTTGTTGCACAAGAGGTTGAAAGGAAAAACATTAGTTAACGTAGTGAGAATAAACTTGGAGAAATTGTTCCCATCCTAGGCTTCAGTTGAATTTCTCTGCATCTGTGTCAGATTTGAAGAACTACTTGTGTGCACAACAACTGGAGGGGGGATGTTCCAGCTAAGTGGAAAAAAACACAAGATGCCATCTTCCCTTAACTCTCTCCCCACCTTTTTTCCCATAGTAGTTCCCAAAAAGTGGTAAATCAAAGACTTTCTGCCAAATAACTAAACTAATCAGAGCTGTGCAGTGGTAAATGTTTTGGGCTGGTTTTTTTACCAAGCAAACTTGAACTCTCTTACATGAAGAGTTGAGAAAGATCATCCCACCAACGAGAGCAGGGAGAGAGAGTTCTGACATCAGGACAAGCCAACAGTCCAGCTAATTGTGCATTCACCAGCTGCTGGGGACCAGTCTGGAACGCTTCGGCTCAGACTTCACATCCATGCGTGTTGCACAAGAGAAGAAATCCTTTCTTGACCTTCTTAGCGATCACACTGTGCCCCGTTGCTGTCTGCATGAAACATTAACTGCGGGAGATAGTTACAGTTGAGTTTAATCCGTTCAGTTTTAACAGGCAAAGAATGTTCAAAAAAGCTTCTTTTTCTTTTTCTTTTTTTTTTTTCCTTGTGTGTGTGGTTTTTTTCTTAATTTTTTATTAGCAGGAAACTTTCGAACGTGAAAATACTGTTTGGAAGGGGAGGAGTTAGGTTCACCCAGAGTGCAGGCTAGGCTATTTTTATTTTGGAAAACAGAAATATTTCATAATAGACGTACTAGAATGATTAAAACACCCTTTCCTGGCAACAGGCATGGCAGGACAATAGTGTTTTTGCCAACCACGTGTAGCGAGGGCACTGCATCGAGAGATGGAAGAGTCCTGGGTGTCATGGCTAAAACAATGTCATCAGAGCAGCACTTAAGTGACAGGCACAACTTCACACGGCCCATGAAATCAGCAACTAATTAAGCAAAGATTTCCTCGGACATTCATTTTAGACAAGAGTTTACTATGAGCAAGGCCCACCAGCGCTGAATGGTGTTTGGCTTGAGGAGCTGCACTCGCTTCCATCCACTCCTGCTGCCACGTTTTTATGGCCCTGTATGTTGTCCTTACACGTGCAATTAAAAGCATGTTTACTCAGCCCATATTTGCTCAGTGTAGAAATCACTACCCCCTTCATATGCCCAATGACAGGATAGATGGAGATGCTAATTAATGAATTGGCCTCTGGGGTGAAATTATGGCCTCGTTAAGGAGACTCCCATTGATATTAAAAAGGTCGGAACATCATTGCTGATGGCTGAGTCATGGCTGAGCTGGATATCACGGATGTGTAAACAATGGAGCTGCTTGGTCTGTTTGTCTGCACAACTCAAAATGGTGATATCTGGGGTCAAACAATCACATGAAGCCATAACCACAATGCTGCACTGTAGTTGATTTTTTTCCTTCCGTTGAGATGAGCTGTTTCTCAGGAGGCCTGAACTCCAGAAATAACTCCCTTCCTGAGGGACTGGAACCAGCTATTTCCAATTAGCTCATAACCCAGTGTCACCAGTTTTTTTTTGTTCCTCACCCGACCTGCTGTTTCCACTTGTTGCAACCTCTGCCCACGTTCCTTTTTAGCAGGGGTTGTTGCGACAGGACAATAGGTGATGGTTTGAAACTAAAAGAGAGAGATTTAGACTGGAGAGAAGGAAGACATTTTTGATGCTGAAGGTGCTGAGAGCCTGGGCCAGGTTGCCCAGAGTGGTGGTAGAAGCTCCGTCCCTGGCACCATTGCAGGCTGGGTCTCTGAGCAACCTGCTCTAGTTGCAGATGTCCCTGCTCAGTGCAGGGGGGTTGGACTAGATGACCTTGAAAGGTCCCTTCCAACCCAAACCATTCTCTGATTCAAGGGGGAAGTGTGGAAAATAACTATACCTTTTACTTGCTATGGTGTGCTGAGAGAGTCTGGACCTGGCTAGCATTGCTCTTGTGGCTCTGACTTCCTTGGCATCATCCAAACCAGAGATAAGCCCAAAACCTAGTGAATTTTGTGCTGTATGGGAGCCTTGAGAAGGACCCACTTTTCCAAGGAATAAGTGCACTAGTTCTCTAGCATGGAATGCAGTTTGGATCGTTGCACTCTACCTCATCAGGCATCTTTGCAGAAAGAGGGTTTTTTGGAAGCTGGCATTGAGGTAAGACTGAGAAAGTTTGTGTGGATCTGTGGGAGGAGCCAGTCTGGAAAACCTGTTCCTTGCCTCCAGCCACCTCATATCTTCAGGTCCTGTGGGGCTCCTACTCCATGCAGAGGGCTGGATTTAGCCTTCATCAGCAGGAGCTGCCTTTGAAGCAATGTTGGTGACCTTCTTACCATGTATCTACCTATATATATTTTAAAAAATACATGCAGACAGGCTATCAGGGAAAAGGGGGAAATTGTCCTTGTGGTGTCAGTGTCAGAGGGCTGTTGAGCACTTGGGCTGCCTCAAATTTCTGGGACCTGAGCTTCCCTATGCTCTAGCATGGGGATGTTTTGAGATGTGGGGAAAGAGAGGGCTCTGCACCAGTCCTGGACCATTGTCTTCTGCAGCAGGGTGTGGGGAGGCTCTTGAGCCCTTCTGCAGCTCTATGTTGCCTTCAGGCAGGCAGATTTCATCCCCCTTCACAGCACGGTCCAAGAAGGAACTGCCAAAAGGAGCTGAATAGAGATCCTCACACTGGTGTGAGAAGATGACCTTGGCAACAAGAAGCTTGGGATGGGAGGGAAATGCACATGTGACAAATTATCTCTCCCTTTTGGGATTTTGGTCTGTGACAAAGGATTGCATGAGTGTGGAGTTTTTCCTGAACAGCTGGAGAACCTCTTGCAAGGTAACTGGAGAGTAAGAGCGTGTTCCTACACAAGACTGCTACCTCCTGGACATCCAAAGAACAGACACAGAATGGGCAAGTAGTTGTGCAACCATCAAACAAAGCCTCCTGGGTGCCATGGGGTCACTTGGGCCCCTGGTCTCTCCGTGACAGCTGTCTTTCTCCAGTCTAGGAGGTTATCTCTCTAGGGAAGCTCCCAGGTCACTTCTTGGTGCCCAAGAGTAGCTTTGGAAAGCCAGGAAGGTTGTACAGCACCTTTGGGCTGATGTGAGGTGTAACAAAGGGCTCGGTGCTACACCAGGTCCATAAACAGAGGGATGCAGCAGAGGGTGGAGGTGGGCAGGATGCGTTTGTCACCTTCTGGATGCCAGGGCATGGAGCTTTAGGAGGTGGGCATCTCCTTGTGACTACAGGCAGCCTGGCACGGCCGTAACCCTGCGGGGTGCAAAGCGGCCTCACTCAAAGTAGATATCTAATAATAGTCAGTTTAAATGTCAGTGGCATTTGGTGCAGATCCAGGCTGGGGAAGGACGGGGTCAGCTGGGGACGTGTTATCTCCTCACCATGTCCTTCCCCACCAGGACACACTGCCAGGAGATTTGCAGGAGGGGTTTAAATATCTGTTGACCAAAAAGGACATGGATAAACTGTTCAAAGAGGAGCCAGGGCCCAGGGATGTGATCTGGGGATTTGTCCTGTGCCATCTTTTGGTATGGACAGTACAGAAAAAGGGATTATTGGGGGTGGCTGCATCTGGGTGTTCCTTGAACTGACAAAAGTTTGTCAGTACCTTTCCCTTCTCAAAGTCCTGCTTTGATTTAAACTGGAAGATGGCAGGAATTCTATCAGGAGTGTGGTGATAGGGTGAGGGGTAACAATTTCACACAGAAGAAGGCCAAATTTAGACTAGATATTAAGAAGAAATTAATCACTGTGAGGGTGGCAAGGCACTGGCACAGGTTCCCCAGGCAAACCGTGGATGCCCCATCCCTGGAAGTGTTTAAGCCCAGGCTGGATGGGGCTCTGAGCAACCTGGTCTAGTGGGAGGTGTCCCTGCCCATGGCAGGGGGGTGGAATGAGATGATCTTTAAGGTCCCTTCCAACCCAGTTCTCTGATTCTGTGATTCTGAGGTGAGGCCTGAAGTGCACACGTTAAAAATTCCTACTGAAGATGTCAGCAGGGGGCCCAGGGAAACTGGTTTAGGTTTAAAGGGAATCTGAAGGGCCAGTATGGCACCCTGCTCTGCCTGCAACCATGGAGGCTGCCTAGAGGACTCAGGTTTTTATTCCTCACCTTACTGAAGAGGAGCTCCACCCCAGGAGCATTAGTGCTGGAGAGCATTACAAGCCCCACGCAGATGCACCAGCATGGGTGATGGAAGCTAGAGTATCTTGGGATGTTAGCTGAGTTGCTGGTGAGCTGACAGGACAGCCCTGGAGTTCAGCATTTCTCTAAATGCCAATCAGTAACTTGTAATGGATGTGGACAGTGACAAGCAGTCAGCAGGCAGCAGGTTGATGGTGGGTTTGGCAATCAATTACCGCTGAGCAAGCCAGAGTACCCGGGAGGGTGGAGATGTTATGGAAGGACCCCGATGTCCCCACGATGGCATCTTTCCAGCAGTGGGGAGGTTATCTAGAAACTGGACCTCTAATAGGTCTGGGGACTGGCAGTGTGCTTCCTGGGGAACGTGTCAGAGGTAGAGGGCAGGCCACTTCAGAAAAAATGGCTGTTAGGTCGCATTTAATAGAATTATGTAGTCTAGGAGCTGCAAGACCCAGTACCAGTGTGTGCTGGTGGAGAGCTTGTGCAGCTGTGACTATGTAAGCCCTGTGAAAATGGCCCAGCTACGTGTAGATTTAGAGACCCTTGCTGAAGCTGGAATGTCAAAATGCAAGGCACTGGGTAGTTGTGGGAGTGTAAGTGACCTAACACATTTTAACTTGGAATTGAGCAGAAGAGTAATAAAGAAGCATGAAAGGTGGCATCACTGAGCTGGCAGTGCTGTGATTTGCTAGCACTAGTATCAAGATATCTCTGATTAGCAAGTTCTCTGCTTGCTCCCTTTTTTGTCCTGCTGGAAGAGCAGAGGGGCACTGGTGAAAGAGGAAAGGGCAGCAGGGAAAATGGGCAGGTGAAGTGAGCAGGGTGAGGCTCGTAGGGGAGGCTGTGAGAGGCATTGCAAGAGGGAATCACAGCCAACAGCTCATGAATGAGAAAAGAGCATCTGGAAAAGAGCCGATAGGTTTTGAGGCACCAGGGAGTGAAAATAGTTGGTGGGTTCCTGTTAAAGTGGAAAGGATGTCATCCTCTTCTGCAGAAAATGCTCTTTTAATAACTGTCCATCCGATGCTATTTCTTTGAAAATTTCCGATTTCACCTGACTCTTTATTTTTACATTTGTGGTGGGGAGGAATTGTCATGCAGTTGGGAGCTGACATTTCTGTCAGGCTCTTATCATTCACATTTTCTACCTAGAGGCAAAGAGCATGAGATCTTTCCAATCTGGGAGCTACAGCTGGGCTGACAGGGAGGTGCTGATCCTGGCGCTTGCTCCCAGCCATCTGCCTGGAAGCCTCACACCATGGCAATTCTCTTCCCCCTAGGCAAAAATCAGGCTGACGGGAGCCTTTCAAGACAGCAACCAGCAAATCAAATAAAGTCTTTGTTCTTTCAGATTGGAATGTTTCCCTTTTCTGCCCAAATGAGACATGGATGTGCAAACAATTTTGTGAGAAAAGTCTGACTCCACCGATGACCTTAGAGAGCACAAAGGTCCTTTGGTAGCTGCTTGCCTGTGCTTCCACTGCCTACATTTCTTGACAGACCAGCTATTTTGTCCCTCAATTTCATATGGTTGTAAGCAGGACCAGTTGCCCTGGGGGAAAGGCTCCCCTGTACACAGTTCTGTCCCTGGGAGTTCTCAGAGATGAGGAATATTCTTGGCTTACCCTCTCCTCTGCCTCCTCACTGTGCCCATTGTGGGCCTCTGCTCTGCTCTTCGGTGACATCTCTCCAGCTAACACAGCTCTGCAGGGCACTGTACCATGAGTACAGCCTGGCATCAGTACTGATACATATATAATAGACTGCAGCTTTCACTGGCTGCCTTAGGGACCATCACCCAGCCTGCCTGACTGCTGCAGGGTCTGCTGGTTTCTGCAGAGGGCCCCACAGACCAAGCGGCTTCACCCTGCAGGTTGCTTTCCCCTGGACTCCAGCTGGAGCATCCTCTAGGGAAAGATGATTTTGAGCAATTGGGAGACAGTGTCATGATACTTTTGAAAAATAAAACTTCATGAAGACTTGTTTTTCCATTCAGCTCGAAGTACTATGAGGTTTGGGCACTGAACTTCAAGAAGGAGGTAGGCCAAGCAGAGGCAGTCCACGGGAGAACAGCATGAATGATCAGAGGTCTAGAAAACTAGATGCTGGAAAGACTAACCTGAATAATTCTTAGTCTCCAGAAGAGGCACCTGGAAGAGGATACTGATACGTTAGACAAGAGCCTCTGTGATGGAAAGGATAGGAAATCCTGGATTTCATTTCAAGCAAAAAATTGCTGTGAAATGCCAGGAAAAGCTTGGAAATTATCAGGATAAAGAATGCATTGATTGGAGAGTCTCCCAAGCAGATATTCTTGGAGATCTTCAGAAACAAGTTAGAGAAAGATCTATCAGAAATGGCAGTTGATCCTGTCTTGGGTATGGGAAAGGACCAGATGACTTTTTGATGCCCTTTCCAGCATGATGCTTTTGTGTTGTATGCTCTTTGATAGAAAGCCATGGTTTGAGTCTGCGTGCTTTTCCTAGACACTTCAGTTGGTCAGGAAGCAGATACGTAGAGGGAATCTGAGTGTGTAGGGAAAAAAACAGATGGGTAGAGGATGATCCGGGCAGCTTCAGACAAACTAAACAGAGTGTTTGAATCCTTAGCAGGGGAGACTGCAGGCAGCTAGTCACTGGCTGTGCTCAGGACCCGGGCATATGCCTGAGAGTTGTGTGAAAACTGTTCCCTGAGTGGGATTGATGTAGCTGCTATTTTGGCTTTGCCTGCACTACATTTACCTGTGTTAAATAAACAAAGAAAGTGCTTTCAGTATCGCTCTAAGATTGAATAATAAGTGGAACATTTCTTCTTTTGTTAGTAGCTTGTGTCCTTGCTTATTAAGTCTCAGGCTGAGCAGCCAAGGGGAGTGTTCAAGACATAAATGCCAGAGGGGATTCCCACTGCTGAAAGCAACCGGCAAAGCAGCTTGAAATGTGCTACTTCTATTCCTGGAAGACCATGATGATCAGAAATACAAGCTCTGTGTCCTTTACTCCCTGCCTTCTTCTCTTCTCTTCTCTTCTCTTCTCTTCTCTTCTCTTCTCTTCTCTTCTCTTCTCTTCTCTTCTCTTCTCTTCTCTTTCTCTTCTCTTTCTCTTTTCTCTCCTTCTCCATCCCTTTCAACAGCATTCCAGAAATTCAGAACTCATCCTTAATTGCAAAACAGTGACCACGAAAACAAAATGGTTCTTTTGGTTTTTGCCAAATAAATTAGCAGTGATTGGGTTGGGACAAACTCCTCATTTTAGTTGATGGTGGGATGAATACTAAGATTTCCCTGCTTCTCTGCCTCTTTCAGTTTTTAAATCAATGCACCAAAGCTTCTACTCCTTGGAAAAATCTACAAAATGAGAATATAACAGAAGTACCAAATATATCAGGATTCATTTCCCCTTTCAAAACCAAATCTCTTTCTCATCAAAAAGAAAGGACATGCTTATGAAGTGCTCTGAAAACAACTGCTTACACCAGACCATGGTGTGCCTTTTAACCAATTTCCTCATGAAAGTTTCCTCTGCCTTACCGAAGCCAAATACTTAAGACAAAGCCAAGCTTTGTTAGTCCAAGCAAGAAACGTGAGTTCCAGTACTAAGGACAACACAGGAAAAATTTCCTCCCCCCTTTCCACATGTCTGTATGGTTTTTAGCCCTAGCACATCTGCTAATCACATCTGCTTGCTGTCACCCAGTGAGCAAGACCCAGTCTTTCAATCTATACCTGACACTTCCCCAGAAACTAATTGGAGCCAGTGTAGATATTGTAAAGTGCTCCCTTTGCAAAGCAGCTGCGTGACAGAGAGCTGCTCTCGGGTGGAAGGAGCAGGGCTGTGCATTACTTCATAACAACTCTCTCCTGCAGTTACTGCCAGATGTTTGCAAAGGTTCTGTAAGTCTCCCCCCCAACGTTAACTGCTCTTTCCACATTTTTTATGGCATTCAAAGAGTGAAGGTGCTGTTTAGCTAGTGCTGGCAAGAAAGGAAAAGGGAATTAAATAGCCCTTTTTCTTCTTAACAGTAAGAGGGATGAAACCACTTGAGTGATAGCAAAGTCCACAGTGTTAGCGAAACACGTGATAAAAATTTGATTTTCAGGTCTCTTATCTAAACTATGTACTTCAGCCTCAGTAATGTGAGCTGCACTTCTATTCTGTCAGGTCACTGAAACGACCTGATATTTCAGTGCTGGTGTATGGCATCATTTTGCAAAGAAAGAGCACCTATCTATTCAGATAATATTTATTAATACACAGATGAAGTGGCTCAGATAAAAGCCTGTTGACACCGCTCCCTAATATACTCCTATCTGCAGGCAGCAGAGTGAAATGTATTGACCACTTTAGCCTGCTTTGGAAACAGCTGCTGGAGGATTTACCTGCAATTACCTACTGAAAATGAAATACAAGATGAGTAGAAATAAGATGTCACTTTGGACTTACAGCTCCTGTTGCTAGGGAAACCTTAGAGTTAGCATCCTGATTAGGGCAAAAATTGCTGTAACACAGCTGAACCTTTGTCAGCATCCACATTCAGCAGAGCTGCAGATAGCCTGCTTGTCTGCCCAGGGACACTGATTGCCCACTGTGGTCTCAGGGTTGGCTGAATAGCCCTTTCTGATGGCGCATCACAGAATGTCTTTGGTTGGAAGAGACCTTCCAGATCATCTAGTCCAACCTTTGACCCAACACTTGGGCCTCATCCAGACACCAGCTTACAAATATACCTAGCAGGGACTGTGTAACTGAATTACACAAATACAACACCAGTGTGATTAGATGGGAAAAAGGGAAAGGCTGATGGAGGAAGTGAGATTAATTATGTTTAAAGCCTACTACCCCTAGTATCAAACAATTCAGAGCCATCCAGGCACCCAGTGCCTGCTGACCACTCCTACAAGAACACGTTTCATACAGAGAAACAGTAATGGAGAGACACCAGTCAAGTGAGAGCTTGGCAGTAAAACCTGCAGAAGGACTTGAAGTGCTGGAGCGAGGCCAAAGAAGATGAAGAGTATTTTTATAAGCTTGCATCTCTAGAGAGGAAAACCAGGTGCCTATGCAGAAAGCGATGGAGGTGGGAAGGGAAAAAGGTTGTTACACCCTCCTTGCAGAAGGAGGTGTCACCTCCTTGCACTGTCCCAAGGAAGAGTCTCTGTATTTCTGGAGTGTCACAGGAACTAATTTCTGAGAATCCTGTGGGTCCAGCACAGCACTCCTGACTACAGACTGTTGAAGAGAGCCTTCATTTGGATAACAGTAAGAGGAGAGGTTTCAGGCAAGTCCAGAGTCTTCAGAAGACAAGTTAATGCTTTTTATTTGTGGCATTTGAAAGCAGGGATCAGTCTGTCAGCATAACTGGATTAGCTGCCATCAGTGCTTGGCTGGACTCGATGAAATAGATGCTGTTGTGGTTTTGTACTTAGAGATAACTTCTGCTTCAACTCGTACTAGGGATATGACTTTAAAATGCCCCAGTTCTCAGGAATGCTGCAAGAGAGATACGGCAGCAGATGAGAAAGGTGATGGGCCACTTTGTTTCTCAAAGCATTTGTTAGTATACTACATCACCCATCATTCAGATACCACAACTACTGATCCTGAGGTACATTTAAATCTGGGTATAAATCTATAACATTATCTCAGATTTAAATGGCTGGATTACTTTGTGTCTGCCCTTTGGAAATGAATCACCATTCTTATGAGGAGAAAAGAAAATGCTGCATGCTAGGGTCATGACCAGAAATGTCAAAACCAAACCACTTCATTAGTTCTTTCTGTTTTAATGTTACCTAAGTGCTGACTTCTTAAAATAATCTGGGATGAATATCTTAAATATGCACAGACATTCCTGCATTCTTCTCCCCATAACTTCAGTACCAAGAGAAACATGATAAATGCCAGGATTGTAGGAGTGTTGAAAAGAAAATTACACTTGGGGCTCAGGAAATACTGCTTGCCTGTATGATTTTGACACTTGTTTTGTAGAGATTTGCAAACTTCAGCATTGAAATTAAATGTGTGTTATTAGTTGATCTCAGATCCTTGTAGCTGCAGTGACTTTACTGCTTCCAGCAGCCCACCACATCTTCCTGTAGTAGATCACACTGTGATGTGTGAAGTGTGGCAGAAAGGAGAGGGAGCCCATTCCTTGGCCATCACAGGTCACAGCTCAATGAGCCATTACACTGGAATTCTCTCACTGTGTCCCAAGCTGTAAAGAGGGAACTGAAGCTCAGCACTCACAGTTATGGGAATGCTGCATTTCTAAAGAGAGAACTTAAATGTTCAGATTTTTGCTCAGGTGGAAAACTCCTTTCTGGTCTGAGTAGTTCTAAGCAAACTGTCATCTAATTGCTAAATATGATGAGAGTAGTTTCTTTTATTATCTTACAACTCTGCTTTATTCATGAAAATTTTCTTCTCACATCTTTTTTTTTATGTTCCCCCACCCCCATTAGCAGCAGGGAAGAGATGGAAAACTGTGCATGCATATGTGTGTGTATAATATATAGAATTATTTCAGTCTCCAGTAGTATATTTGGCCAGTTCATAGTGGTTTAACAGCAGAAACTTTGCTGCTTTTGCACACTAGAACATCTCATAACAGTAAGGAATCAAAGTATTCTGGTTTGTAATTATCACAGTATATTTTACTCATAGCTGTGTGCCTCTTCTAAGAATTGAAGGTTCAGTAGTAATAAATTAAGTGCATTTAATTATGTATGGAAACACAGCTGAAGGGTTGCTGTTCCAGATATGAGAGGATTTCCTTTGTTCTTTTTCCTATAAATTTTTGCAGTCCATTATAAGAAGAGAATCCAAGGCATAAAAACATCTCCTTAACCCAAACAAGTGAAAACATGAAGTTATTTTACTCCCCAGGTATCACACAGGAGCACTGAGGTGCTGTTCACACCAGCATTTGGGTGAGTTGACCCCAGCCCAGAGCCAGACACCCACACAACTGCTCGCTCTGTCCCCTCTTTGACTGGATCTCTCCCCTGCTATGATACTCTGAGAAATCTGCAGGCACTTTTACTCTGGGTGGCCTTCCTGCTGTGCTCCTGCCTCACAGCTCCAGTAGGGACTGATCAGCAGAGGGCCTCTCAGATCTGCAGAGTGGATAGAGCAGCCAAGGGCTGCTGGGTTCTTGCTGCCTCGTACGGGCACCCAGCCAGAGCCTGCGCACCGTCCGCTCCCACGGAACAGGCAGAAAACAGGGAAACCAAGGAGACTCATGGGGGAAGATCCTCTGCTCCTCTGATGGTGCTGGACATGCTGTCCCAAAGGAGAAGAGGAAAGATGGGCAGCTGCCTTTGAGAACACCATGGCTGAGACAAAGACCCAGCTCCCAAATCCAGTGATCACCCCAGGTAGGCAGAAGGAACACTGGAAGCGGAGCTCAACAGATCCATGCCAGCATTCCTAGTAGTCTGCAACTATAAGTTCTGGAATTTCTGCTCCTGAGGTGGCCTTAAACTCCAGGCTGCTCATATCAGCTGCTGCTACTAGAGGAATTTTCACTGGAAGAAGAGGAAGGAAATCCTGAAGTGAAAGAAGAAGTTGCTGCAAAACTAGGAAAAGGGAGGCAGGAGACCACAGCCAGGCAGAGAAGAGAGTATCTACATCTGATGAGATAATCTTTCAGTGTGTGCACCTTAGTAAGGAGTAATCAAAGTATGAGTGTGATTCCACTACAGTATTTTACCAACAGAATGTTCTGGTTTCTAGATTAAGTTTATGGATTACTAGAACTCCTTAAAAAATAATGATCAGAGCCAGGTGCTGTCTGACTTAAATGAACAACCACTGCACACAGAAGCAGCAACCTTGAGGAAAAACAGATTTGAAAATCTTCCTCGCAAGCATTCATCAAGCTAGAGTTTTGCAGTTCTTTTCATGTTCTTTCTGTCCAAAGGATAGCTCCTGGTAATGCCTGTCCTGGTGATGAAGGTAAAAGTAAAATTATGCTGTGCAACAGAAAGGAAAATGACGTCTTCAGACTACTCTCAGATTTTTTAGCCTCTCACCAAAGGCAAAACAAAAACTAGAAGTGAAATCCTGATTCCATTAAAATCGGTGAAAAAAAATCCATTTAAATCAGTTATTGTAGGATCTTATACCAGAAGGACATCAAGAGACTGAGGATACAGAATATAGGTGTCAGTAGCCATCCCACCACAGCAATCCTAAGTTTAATATATGGACTGATATATGTGCATGGATCACCCTGCTCAGATCCTACCGTGGCTGATCAAATGATAGTAAATGTAGTATACAGGTGTGAGTGTAACTAAGACACACACAGCAACAATTAATACAAATTAAATAGACTTTTCTAGGTAATGACATTATGCTATGTCATAGACCACTCCAAAAATAAGGCAAAGTGGAGCTTTGGTGAAAAGTTCCACTTGTCCATGGAAGTACTCCTTCCTTAAAATCTGCTCTTTTTCTAGTAGAGTCTGTCTTCCAAACAATGGAATTTGAAGCTGAACATCTGTGAAATGAATATTTTCAGTACATGCTAATTCAGAATGTGCTTCAGGCAAAAAAGGTGCAGCAGCTGTGAGCACCACAGGTTCTGGTTGGGTGCCAGTACAAGGCAGTAAGTATGCAGCAGACCTTGACTGCTGTATCCACTCTGCCTATCTGAGAGGACTTCTTCTGAACATTCCTTGCTGGGGTGATAGGCAGGAGCACAGCAGGAAGGTCACTCAGAGTAAAAGTGACTGCAAGTCTCACAGAATATATCAGGAGAGATCCAGTTAAAGAGTCACCGCTAGAAAGCCTAAGAAAGTTAATGATGTTTAATCCAATGACTTGAAAGATAAATTGGAAAAGAGTAAGTTTAAGAAACATCCACAGAAGCCAAGAATAAGCTTTGACCATGAGCAGGATTGATTTTCTACTCAGCAGAGGCTGCACCTAGAAAAAAAGTTTGGCCCTGTGTTCCCTGTGTAGACATACACACACACACATATATATGTGTGTGTGTGTGTATTTATACAACAGATGGGGAAAAACACTGATACAATTATTCCAGTGTCAAAAGTGCTCAATAATTCTGAAATGCTTACATCTATTAAACTGGCAGGCACAGGTCAGATCTTATTTTGATGATCCGTGGGTTAGGAGTAGTGGTCTGTGTTATACATAATACTCAGTAGCCCTCTCTGAAAAGATTACATCGGTTGAAAGGTAGGCAAATGCTAGACAAAAAGAAATGCTATCTTCAGTTCTGTTTGTATACAGCTAATGTGTAGTTTGGAGCAGAATAGTGGAACTGGAGGGGAGGGACTGGAGAAAGGCAAGGCTGGGAACAGAAGAAAAGGAGAAGGGAACAGCGAGGAGGTACCTGCTGAAGATGAACAAGGCCAGCTGGGGTCAACAAGAAAGAGAGAGCAGCCAAGGAGTAGCAGCAGGGAGGTAAGAACAAGTCTGACTTGATTAAAACGAACTGAGGCAGGAGTTGTTCTCCCCACTGCAGCAGGAAGCAAGGTGGCACAGGTCACCAGTAGCCTGAAGAGCTGGAAAGACTGCTGATCACATCCAGTGCAGGCAGGAGCAGGGTGTCCTGCAGAGCCTGTCTCAGCACACAATAAAATGGGACAAATATACCTGAGTCATGGTTGTTAGTGCTGCCTGGGTCCTGGAATAAGCCCAGAGCACGTTGGGAAGGGAAGAAAGAAGCAATGTACTGCAAATGCCAAGTATCTAGTGAGTTAAACCTTTCCTGAGAAGGTGAGAGTGAACAGTAGGAGCCAGGGCTCCTTGCTTGTCTCCAGCAGGACAGCACCAGCTTGCACCTTTGCTCTCAGTCCAAGTAGGAGTCTTAAACATGTGAACTTCAGAAGTACCATCCAGTAGTTTTAAGTTCTTTTGGCCTTGTTCCTGGTTCCTTGGGGATGGAGGGAGGGTGCTTTACCTTTCCAGCTCCCTGTGTGTATGATTGTTTATCATCATGATGCTATGTGAGCAGAAGATAGTTGTGGTAAGATGTTGAAAATGTCCTGAAAGCCTACCACTTATCATGAGGTTTGGTCCCTTCCATGTTTGCTCCCAACCCTGTGGCCTCATCTCCCATGTCAGGGTTACCTGTGAGGACCACCCTCTTCTGCAGAGAGCTAGGTGTGCAGGAGCTCTCCTTTCTGCCATGTTCCTGGAAAGATCCTGATGCAGAGGCAGCAGTTCTGCTGTTAACTGCCTTGTATTTCAGTCTCCCCTCTGACAGTGGCCACCCATCTCCACTGACTGTAAGAGGATTCAACTGCAGGAGTTAGTGGGAGAGGAAAGAGATGCTGTAGTGGAGTTGCTGAAAGCAGGGGAGGTGTGCTGGGGATCTGCCCCTTCAAGGTGTACATCCCCACAGTGGTATGTATATTCCCTCCCCCTCTCTCAACACTCTTGAGGCCACAGCCACCAGCTAGTTTAGGGTGCTGCTTTCTTACAAGTAGTGGTAGGCCTAACAGAGGGAAGAAGGGAGAACACTTTCTCTTGACCAAGTTAAAACCAGTCCTACACAAACCTGAGTGAAGTGGATGAATATGCATATGCCAGATTGAATGTGTGGTTTGTCAGCTATTTGCCTACATGGATTTAACACCCACAGAAGGCCTAAGGCAGCAGCCATAGACTTTCTTGCACTTGCTTTTTGAAGAGATCTTACAGAAACCCCAGAGGAGTTAAATTACTGCCATTATGATGTATGAATGACTGAGAGAAGTATATAACTCTCCAAAGTGTTGGTTGGCTCAATGTAAGCAAAAGCACAGCTAGTGCCTAACAGCTTGGGACTAATTCTGCTAGATCCTCAGCAACAGCCTTCAGGAGCTGAGGAATGTTGGCTTGTGTTTGTTACTGAGTTCCTAGGCACTGCACATTTTTAGTGGAACAGTTTAGAAACCACGATTATAAATGAAAGCACTTTAAAAAAGCACTGTTCACAAGCTTTGAATGCTGCAGTTACATTAGACTTCATCAGCTAAAGTGACAGTTTGAATGGTGCCTTTTCTTCATCCCACCCTCTTAATAAAGTGACAATTTATCCTCATAATCACTTGCAGTATTTAGGGGAAATTTGGGTTTGATTTCTTTCTTTAAGTTAAGTAAAACCTTTCCAACTCCTGACATTCCAATGTGCCAACTTTTAACCCAGGAAGATGCTGAAACATCTGCAGAAACCCAAATATTAGCCAGACTGAACCCTCCCTGTACAAGGCAAATGAGCATTCTGTAAATACAGACCCTGCTCATTCATTTCCAGCCTCAGATTTCACTCTTTTTTTTGCACTAGAAATAATTTTAAGAAAATTTCACTTACCTCTGCATTATCATAAGCCTTCCCCTGGGGCCTGCAGAAACAGAGCTGTAATGCACAAGAGAGAGTAGCTGGTGTGAGTGAGGGCAGATGGTGAAATGACTCGCAGGTACAAAGGTTGGGGACCAATCTCCTCCAGTGTCCTTGTTGACATCCTGCAGGCCAGTGTCCTTTTCCTCCTCCCGTGGGTCTCTCACAGAGCATCACAAGTGGAAATCATGCCCAGAAATCCTGTTACGCGTCTGCTTTTCATTCTGCTTTTTTTCATCCAGGCCAGCTGGAGACCTTTGACTCAATCTTCTGTTGATGAAACTGTTCTAAAATGCTTGGTTGATACATTTAAATCCAGGTTCTTGCCTGTTCTCAGACGCTTCTTAGACCATCTTTAAGCTCTCTATAAATACTAAGTTATGTAACCCCAGTTATGGGCACCTGTCCCTTTATGTGTACAGAGAAGGCAGGTTCTGCAGCTAAGATGTGGCAACAGATGCAGAGACATAAATACAACTGCAGTATTATCACCCTTAGTTAATGAAACATTTGGAGTAATTAAAAAGATGTAACAGGTTAGGAGCACACGTGGGCTTTATTGTGTGCAGCTATCACACTTGTGTTTTGACTTAATTTTTGATGAGTTCTGTATTTTGGGAGCAGAACACAACATCAGATGTCAGGGCTGTAAAATCTTGGTTGAGTGGGTGTCATCTTTATTATCAATATTCTCTCTATCTCCTATATCATCTCCATCTCCTGCACCATGTTATCAAAACCGAAAGGCTATGGAAGTGAGCACATGGATTTGTAGCACTGTAAGCATGTGTTTTGTTAGCACAGGGATCTTCTCTTTTTTGAATTAAAGGTCCTTAGGAAATAACTCTGGTGTTCAGTTTGCGAGAGATGCTCCCTCAAGGTCCATCAGCCAGCAGGCAGAACCCAGGGAACACTGCCCACAGCAAAACGCCGCAGCTTCAGCTACAGCTGCAGAGCTCCACAGCACGTTTCCTGGCTCTCCTGCCCAGCAGCTCCCCAGTCTCTCCCATTTGGGATGACAAGTACCAAATGGAGCATGCAGAATAGAGAAGCCAGGTCTTTGCTGTGCATCTAATCTCCAGATGGGACCTCCCAGCCTGCTTCCTGGAAACAGTTTTGTGAAAGAACCAGAAAAGCTGGTTCTGAAAGAACCAGAGAAGCAACCATAGCAAGGCTTGAGGATGAGGCACGGGGACAAAGTTGGTTTAGTGGCAGGGCTGTTTCTCTGTCTTCTGATACTGTTCTTTAACCATTAGAAAGAGAGAAGACTGAAGATCTCCATGTGTTTATCTGATGTTGGCTTCGTCCTGAAGCTTTGCTGCTGTAGTTTGGAAAAAATCTCATCTCGGCAACAAAGACAGAGATGAAGATGCTGCAGCCTGTAGCAAGTGCTCCCTCATTTCCTCAGTCAGCTTCTCTTGGCTGCCACTGGATTTCCACCTGAGGAGCTCTGAGGTCCAGCATTATTACTGATAGCATTGGCTTGGTGGAGTACAGAGGGATGTTATTATATCCTAAATCATGAATCATAGAACTATGTCATAGTTTGGGTTGGAAGGGAACTTTAAAGGTCATCTACTCCAACCTTCTTGCAATGAGCAGGGACAAGGGACATCTTCTACTAGAACAGGCTGCTCAGAGCCCCATCCAACCTGACTGTGAGTGTTTCCAGGGATGAGGGATCTACCACCTCTCTGGGCCACTTGTAGTATCTCACCACCCTCAGCACAAAAAGGTTCTTCCCTCATATCTCGTCTGACTGAGGCAGTGACTGATAGATTGAGCACACTACACATTAACTGCAAGCAGACAGTGCTATCATCTTCAGTCTCTATTGAAATGGTGTTGCTCTGATATATTCACACAAAGCTTTACCTGTGCCTCTGTCCTAGTACACTGCTCCATGCAAGAGAAAAGAAACTGGGATAAAGATACCACTTACCTCACCAAAACTGTGTGCTCTCTGAGCTGCTCCAGAGAATTTGGACATTGGTTAGCTGGGAGTAGGCAGCTAGAAAGCTTTAGAGAGCTGGTGATGGAATATCAATACTGCAAAGCTTGCAGGTTGAGAACTCAGGATATCCACTCTGAGGATCCTGTGAGATTCTTTTGAAACCCCATTATATTTTGGTCATC
This sequence comes from Actenoides hombroni, assembly GCA_024336885.1. Classification (NCBI taxonomy): domain Eukaryota; kingdom Metazoa; phylum Chordata; class Aves; order Coraciiformes; family Alcedinidae; genus Actenoides; species Actenoides hombroni. Next base: position 8,919,795 of record WUAM01000143.1, on the reverse strand, counting down.
TGGATTACTGTTATTTTTTAACTCTCACATTATCCTTTCCTGAAGGGGAAAACTTTCAGTAAAATCCACCAGAAACACTGAAGAGATTCTCTGATTCCTTACAAAGGGCTGAAGTGTTTTCCCTGTTTGGAGATTGTCCATTAACACTGCTGGGATCAGGTTGTTTGATATCACCTCTGCCTGCACTCCAGCAAAACTCCATCCTCTCTACTACCTTTACACTAGCAAGCCAGGGTGGCAGAAGAAAGTGCAGTAGGCTGTAAACCATGAGAAGGCATGGGGCAGATCTTCCTTCTCATTGTTACCACTGATGGTCTCCAGGAGCTGCACGGGAAGAGGTTGGTCCTTCCACTTTGACATCACATCTGGCATCCTTCTGCCCTCTAAGAGACCTGATTGTAGTTTGAGCAGCACTCTCTTGCCTGATGGTGACCAATAGCAGCTTTTAGTGGCTCGAGCTTCCAAAGATTTTGGTCTGAAGTCTTCAGACATGAGGAATTTGTTTGCACATTAGAATGAATTTCACCCAAGTCACACCACTTGTGAAAATGTGCCGTTTGGCAGCCTTGGTGCACAGAGAGGTTTTGCAGTTGGGTGAGCACTTCGAACGCATCATCCCTTGTGTGCAGGCCTGATGGCCTCCGTGGAATGACCTGAGGTCGACTCGACAGGGAGCATCTGAATACTGAGAGATGTGAAGAACAAAAAAGAAAGAAGCTGAAGAAGATGGCAGTGAAGCAGAGCGTGTGGTGGCCGTGCTTGTAGAACCAACCGATGAGAAGCTTCCTTCCGTGCTCCCTGCTCATCAGCTGCGGGCTTGCCTGGGAACAAACCTGCTCCGTGGAGGGCTTTGGTTGTACGTGCACCTGGTGAGCAGCTCTGGTCAGTGTGCAAACTCAGGAGACAAACCCACAAGCCAGCCACCTGACTGGTCAGAAAAATAACTGCCAAAACCAAAGGGTGTTTTCCAGACAGGCCACCTAGCAAAGACTGTTGTGTGTTTTGGGAAGGAGTCTGAATATCAGGCTCTAATACATTGCATCAAAGTGGGCTTTCTGCTCCTGTCTTTCAAGATAATTGCTGATACTTAACGCATGCTTTTTGCATTTCTCTGGACCTAAGAAACCGTTGTGTGTTCATTCTGTGCCTAGGCTTCTCCTGGGGTAAACTGCAGGAAGGGAGGGCCAGATTTCTTCCTTATACTCTCCCAGTAACACAGCTGATGTGTTCTGCAGCCCTTTCTTGAGAACATTCCTGCTTTGGAGCGAGGGCAGTTTCTGCCTGCTGTTTACATTTATCTCTCTTCAAGGAGTGGCAAAATGAAGGATTTTACAGAAACAGCCAACAGCTTGGGAGGTTCTGGTGCCTGCCACCACTCTGCTGAAAGTGGAGATCTTCTCCCAAATTGAATGACTTGAATACTAAGCTCTGTCTGTTTACTGTAAACAAGGATCAGTGTGGTTTGACAGCTAATTAATCTCCTGATAAGCCTATTTACCTGCCACCCACTCCCCCTCTCCTGCTATCTAATTTCTGGCTCTACCCTATTAAATCCATGCACATATTTAAAGGATTTATGCTTGTTTTCTATGCAGAGCTGTTTCCAGTCAGCAATGGGTTGTAACCCTTGCTCTTTCCTTACTCTGACTAGGCTTGTGTATGCAAATATCTGGCTTCCTTGAGTTGAATCTACATTTTTTCCCCAGTACAGAAGAACAGTTTGGGCCTCTGAACCAGAAGGATGAAGCATTTGCTGCTACAAGTATGTGGGCTTAAGTGTGATTGGTTTAGATGGGGCTTCTCACCTGGCAGTGAGTTACTGTAGTTACAGGGTCTGTGTAATTACCAGTGTGATTCAGGACTTCATCTCAACACCCCTCTTCAAGCAGACTCCTGACCCCTTTTCTCCTGTTGGTAAGCTGCCTGATGTTTGAGTTGTTTGTGTTTTTTCATCTGAACAAAATATTGGCCCTGCCAAAATCCTTTGGGGGTGCCTGACCCTGCAGGGGTGCTGCCCCCCTTCCCAACTCCCTTTTCCCAGCTGCCAGGTTGCCCCAGGACAGGGAGTAAGGCTCTTTTCAACCGTTTCCCGGAACGGAGTGGCTCAGAATGACTAGAAACAGTGCAAAGGGGAGACTAGATGAATTTAGACTAATTCTGCCTTCGAGACATAGCCACGGGATACAGGCAGAGCACGAACTGGTCCCAGCAACTGCCTGCCAGTGGAGGCAGTAGTCTGTATGTAGCTCTTGTGACATTTTGCAGTGCAACACAGTAAGGGAGCGCGGCAGACGAGCGTTGCACAGAAGTCATCCCTGACAAAGTGCAGCAGTTCGTGAGTGCTGGATTAACAGATACAAACCTGTGTTGCATCACGTTATCAGATTTGTCTCTCGGTGCTCGGCTCCTTGGTTGCAGCTTCTGTGAATTACCTGGGAGCTTTTGAAGGCATTAGTGCCTTTCTCTGCTGTGCCCGTAACGATGTTAAGGCTGAAATGACTTTCTTACAGGTTTAAAAATGATATCGTGGTGTCTGCTTCAAATCTGGCTGAAGTTAATAGGAGCTGGCTTAAGTGAGTTTCTGGCAAGGTCTGGGGATTTCAAAAGAGTTGCTCAGAATTACATGTACTGGTTACGTTATTATGGGCTTGTCTGAGCTGTGGCAGGTGGGGGACCCCCCGCCACGGCAGCTTCCTGCAGCAGTAGCTACTGCCACCACTGCTGCCACCACTGCTGCCACCACCACTGCTCCCACTGCTGCTGCCACCGCTGCTGCCACCACTGCTCCCCGGGCAGGGGAACGGGGCACGGAAGCCACCGCTACAGCAACGGTCCCAGTTCAGACACCACCAGCCAGCTCAGCTCTGCCAGCACGAGGTGTGAATTCTGCAGTCACAGAACCTGAGGGGCAGCAGCAAAGAGCTCAGCCCCGTCCCCTTTTTCCTCTCTGTGAGCAGCCAGGTGGCATTAACCTGTCCCAAGCTCTGGGCTGCCCCGGGTGGCTTCTCTCCTCTCTGGATGGTGGTTGTGTCCATGTACATGGCACAGTCTCCCTGCTGGTGCTGCAACGGGTGTCTCAAACAGCATCCCCCCCATCCTGGGTCTCCTCCTCAGCCAATGGGATTGAGATGAACGCTCTTTAGGAGCAGGGGTGGTATGGTCTGGTGCCTTCCAAGAAGTTATCTCTTTGCTAGAGGATCCCAGCAGAGGATCAGCTCTCTCCTGGGCTGGTTGCCAGGCATACATAGAGCACTGATAGTGTCTCTGCCCTCAGGATGCTCACTGTCAAGGATTTATACCAGGGCTACTTAATACACTTTTACTATTTTCTGTTAGGTAATTTTACAGTTACGATTTTATGATTAGGAAGGGCACATGGCATTTTCTGCTTTTCCAGGCTAGTCTCTCACATCATACCACCTTCAGAGGGGGAAACTTTAGCTTCTGCCTGGAACATGGGGAGAATAACCAAGAAAGCGAATAATGTGGGGGAATGTGGAGAGCTCTGGAAGGTATCTATACTCTGAGTAGGGTGTGTTAGCCAAAAAAGCAGAAGTTACCAGAGCCAAAGCTCATAAGATTTTATGGTAGTTTTCTGCAATAACTCCATGCCTTCTGGAGCTTGTCCAGTTTGCAAGAGGTGAAGGAGCACGTAAGAACTGCAGTGACTGCTTTTGCATAACTTAGTGCTCATGCTGGTCTCTCTTCACCTCTACCCACTGCTGGCAGTCTGAGAAGCACCTTAATATGCCTGCAAATTTCTGACTTAGAAACTCCACACATCATCTTCCGAACACTGCCCTTGGAATGTTTTTCAGCCAGCCTTTGTCCCAAGCCTGGTGGTTGCTGACAACACTTTTACTTCAGAACACTGTGATACCTACACCTCTCTCCAGTTCTTGAGTTCCTAATGTGCTGAAGTGATTTTTGGGCTGTTATTTGTGGAGATGTAGGGTAAGGGAAAAATACCTCGCACGTTAAAGCTGTAGTTGACCCTTTGAGACCGACTCCTTGTCATCTTCTCCTTCAAAGAAGTGCTCTCCTAACATAAGCATGCTCAGGAGGAGGGAGGGAGCAGCATGTCCAATCATCAAGCCTCATATTCAGTAGGAGAGAATTGTTCCTGCCAGAATGTGAAACAATTCCTGCACTTCTGCCAAAACAATTGCTTGATGTGTGCTCCCTAATAGCTCATAATGAACCACAAACAAGCATTTAAAGTAAGGATAAGGACACACATGCTTATAATGTTCATAAACTGAACATTCAGAGAATTGAACAAAGAGCCAAAGAATAGCTCAGCTAAAGAGGGATGCAGTGTGCTCTTCAGCACTTTGCTAATTAAAACAATGGGTCTCTAAATTACACTATTTCCCCTTTTGGGGATATTTAAACACCCAGATTCTTCCAAAGAGGTGTTCCTCCAATCAGGGGTTTTGAAGACAAATAGAGCCCTGATCCTGAAGAGAGAGGCACATGGGTGGTGCCCTCCCTCCCTCCCTGAATTCAGGGGAGATTTGTGCAGGAAAAGCACTCAGCCAAGCCATTGGTTTAGGATCACCTAAGTCCTACAGTAATGAGGACTGTGGATGTTGGGCTATAGAATGAGCAGTATCAGTTTAACACATTTAGCTCTGATAGCCTGCTTCAAAACTCCTGAAATCTGGCTGCAGCTCCCACTGACTGGGGTGGCCCACAGTTTCTGTCCTTCTTCTTTTTCTTTAGTCTCTTCTTAAGTGTTTTCAAAATCAAGACTGTTTATTCCTGTAATAAACCAGATTTTAAAAGGAAAATTAGTGGATAATTAAAGCACTTGCCTAATGCTTTCCATCCACATATCTCAATCATATGAAGAATTGAGTACATGTTGGATTTAGATCCACTTTTTACCACTGGGATAATAGAAGCACACAGTGTCCAGATGACTCACCCAAGGTCAGAGCAAGTCAATGGCTTAGAAAGAAATTCAAGTCTCCTTAATTTAGCAGGTCTTATCCACAAGAGAATGCTGCCTTTTGAAAGGAGCAAAAAAAAAAAGGTTTTATTCATTTATGGGAAGGAAAAACACAAGTATCCCTGAGGATGACAGTAAATGATCAGTCCAAACTTCACAGAAGGTTTTTATGCTCTATGATTTGCAATATCCAGCAAAATTCAACAGTTACAGCATTAAATAATAGAGAGAAATTAAAAGCTATAAGCAAAGAGGGGAAAAAAGTAGTTTTTTAAAATAAAATGTGGGAAGGAAGCAGGAATCAGTGAGGCAGGAAGCTGCAGGCAAAAGTATTCCAAGGGACTGGAAGTGTGACGTCTCTTGCACCGAGATGGTGAGTGCATATTAATCTATCTATAGCAACTCCAGTTACCCACGTTGAAAGGTATACAGTGTGTATACATACCTATGGAGGGAGCAACGTGATAAAATACAGCTTTAGGTTGAGCTTGAGATAGCTCCCTGTTGCCTTAATTCACAGAAGTAGTTCCAGCACCGTTGTTGGTACTGTCCGTGGGACTGAAAAGAGAAAAGCTTCTGGGGCCCAGGCCAGCTTTTAGCTTAGCCAAATTCTAGGCAGCTGGAACATAGCTTTAAATGTAGGCTTTTTTTTCTGACTACTATTTCCAATGGCATTCTCAATGAAAGTCTGTTTTGTTTCTTGTCTCAGCAAAAGGACCAAAGCATTAAGAGGAGAATAGGAACTGCTGGCAGAAGGAAGCCTGTGGTGGTTGGTGGACAGTCTGAGACCTGGAGTAGTCTGCCTTTCCTGAATCCAGTAGCCCTGTTTGTCCTCCTCTTGCTTTTCTTCACACCAATGACAGGCTTTGTCCGTGGCTTTGTTCTCCATGTGTTCCCATAGCATAAGCTGAAGCAAGGTTGCAAGCACTGCTCGTGTGCACAGCCACTGATGCTGTGTGCACATACAGGTGCAGTGTTCAGAGTGCACCCCAGTGTACATCAGCTGTAGAAGTGTGTGAATGGAGGATTAAGTGATGTCAGGCATAGGACTCTAACAAGAAACCTGAGTGGAAAGAAATTGTTATGTGGAGTCAAACCCAGAGGACACCAAGATCTCACTGAAACGGTGAAAAACAGCCTTTTAGGAAGGGCTTCGTACTCAAGGGAGTTAGGTTCAATTTTCCAACAGTTCAGTCCCAGATTTCTTTGATTCTGAGTCTGTTGAACAAATACATCAAAACACAGGTGCAGACAAAGCAAACCCATGAAAATTATCTCCATTCTTCTGTGCAAGGCATCTTCAATACCAGCATTTCTCAGAAAGCAGTAGCTGCTTCAGGCAGCCACTGAAACTCCAGATGAGCTCCTCTCTCCGATCAGTTTCCTGGTGATGAGAGGGCTATAAATTGGTGTAAGAGCATTGGGAATTTTCCCCAAGAGCCATATGTTTCTTTATTACTAATACTAGGTAGTATTTAATTCACTTTGGTATTAGGAATTGCTCTGAGGCCCGAGCTGCTTGCCCCGTGTTAATAGAAGGCTTCCCATTGCTCTCAGTGGATGTACAGCTGAGCCCAGCGCACAAATAGCCAAGGCATGTCTTTTGCTACAGAGGCTATAATTCATCCTCTGGGCTTGTGTTGCCTTCATGACAAAATTCAGAAGGTGGTTGTACACAGCATCATTTGGGCAGGCGTCTCTGTAGGCACATGGGAAAAAAAACCACTAACGGAGTCATATCCTGGCACCACTGACCACTTTCCCCCTTAAAAAAAAATAAACTAATAGCATTTGCAGGACGTTTCCAACCACTTCTGACCCTGCTGATCCCAGAGGGAAAAGAGATATGGGGAACTATGCCCTTTCAAGGAAGGGCTGTTTCTGAACTGTACCAGTACATGTAGAGGAAAGGTTACCAGGACAGAGCACGCAGTTGTGTTTTGAGGAGGTTTGCTTGCTAATGCATGAAGACAATTATAATTAATCAGAATAGTTTGGGAATTCCAGCCTAATCTAAAGATCACGGTTGGACATTTTTGTGAAGACACGTGGCATGTTGTTGCACTCAGATTGTGCTGTAGATATTTTCTGTTTCCAGCCCTTCGTCCGGGACCTCGCTTAAAGCATTACACATGTTAGGAAGGCACAGGGAGAACAGCTCCACCATATAAAGATGTTTTCTATATAAAAAGGTTGGCATCTTAAAAGGTCAAATTAAGTGAAATATAACAATTGTGTTTTTTCTAGTCAGAAGTTCCATATTTGGGTTTATATGCTCCAGAAGGTTGGCCAAATGTCGTTTATTGTCCTGTTTCACTTAAACATTTAAACATGTTTATACTTATGAGCCCTTACAGGGATGACAGGCTGAGGCAGGGTGGGAGACTATGGTTCTGATGGGGTTTTTAATGTGCCAAATTTTGAATTAAATGCTGTTTTGCTTCAGAAAAGGGACAATAACTAATTAGTTATGCTGAGAGGGAATATCTAATAGGCATTAAAATAATCAACTAATCCCAACCCATATTTAAAACTTGCTGCTTCTGAAGTATGATGGAGCTTGACAAAGAGGTCCAAAGCAGCTAGAATGTGTAATTTGCCTAGCAATGCTTTCAACACAGGCAGTCATTTATCTTCCTTCTGAAATGTTGACTTTTGTACAGTTGAGTCTCATATGGATGGCACAAAGAATTCAGAAAAGGCTGAGCTGGGCTGTTAATTCATCACTAGAATGAAAAAAATGTGGCATTTGCAGAAGGAGAATATGTTGATAGCATAGCTGCAGAAGTTTTCATACTCTCCAAAGTAAAGACTTAAAGAGTCACATATTTACTTGTACCTGAATGCAACGTGAGACCTAAGAAATTATTTTTTTCCTATTAGGTTCTTGAATACTGAGCAAAATGTTTCAGGAGCTCAATGAATCTTCATGAGCTCTGAATTAAGACTTAGAATTATTTATGCTTGCTCTAACAGCAGCACTCCCCAGTACAGCAGCCACATCCAACAGAAAATCAGAATCTTTGCTTGTACACTGCTCCAAAAGCCATTCAGTTCTCCATAGTGTGGACGGAGAGGTGCCAGAGTCCTATCCCTGTGAGCCTCGTGGTCCTTTGGTGTCATTGTGACCCTGCAATGTCACCGTGATGCTGAGACTCCAGAGTCTTCCCCATGACACTTCAACCACTGAGTATCTCCAGCGAGTCCCAGGGACTTGGGCTACATGCCACAGGGTACAGGTTTACTTAGCTGTAGCTGAAAGACAGCTGGAAAGATGTGATGGAGGTGTCGGTGTGAAAAATAGGAAAAAAAATAGCAAGGATAAAATAGGATGTTTCATGAGGGATGGATGTTACCAGGGCAGTCCGACATACCTGATCTGTGCATTTCAGAATTGTCAAAGATAATCTGGACAAGAAGGTTAAAAGTAAGTCAAGGAAGTCTGTGGAAGACACAGAAATATTTGGGATGGTGAAACGTGCAATTGACTGCAAACAGCTATGGAAGGAGCTCACCGTACTGAGTGATGAGGCAATAAAACCACAGATGAAATTCCATGAAAATCACGAATGAAATGTCAATAAATGCAAGTAAGGCACATGAAGGAGAAAAAACAACTATCTGTATGACTATGCACACAGTGATGAACTCTAAATTAGCTATTAGCTAGGGGAATTAGCTATTGCCAACCTAGCAAGAGATCTGGGAGTCGTAACAGATAGTGCTTAGAAAAGTCAGCTCCATGGCACTGAAATAGCAAATCACACATTGGGAATTATTAGGGAAGGAACTGAAAATAAACTAGATAGCATCCTTGTAACATTTTATAACTTCACGGTGTGTCTGCATCTTGAGTACTGCTGGGGAATTCAGTTACCTCTTTGGAAAAGGATATGCTAACATTGGGGAAGATACTGAGAAGAATCACACCAAGAAGAGGGAGAGTAAATAGGTCAGAGCATTTGTACATGGAAAAAGAGATGATGGAACAGGTAAATGACAAAGCTAACAGTAGAAGTGGGTCTCTCTAATTGGAGCAGGAGAACCAAGTAATAAATACCTCCTAGGGGCTGACAGGAGTACTAGGAAAACTCAGTATAACCTCTGTCTTTCTCCACCTCTCTTGTCCACAGTACTTTTTCTTTCTTTTTCCCCTGTGTGACAGCTGTTTGTGATAAAACATTTGCCTTAGTGCACTGTGGAGGGAAGAAGCAAGCAGAACCAAGGGATCCAGCTCAGGCTGGTGTTCACTGAGGAAGCAGAGAGCTCAAGACCTATCTCTCCCCAGGGGCCAGGCTAGGGCAAGGCAGCTGCAGTGCTGGGCTGCCAGGAGCCAGGGTGCTACGAGTGCTGTGTACTTGAAGTTGTTCTTCTCCCTGCAGTGCAAAGAGCAAGGAGGAAAGGGAGATTCTGGTCTCAAGAGGAGTTCAGATGTTTTTGAAGAGGCTCCTTAGAGGCTTTTGTGGCAACCTGGGTAATGAGGAGATATTTCTGAAAGCTGTTAGAAGCCCAGGACTGGCTTTGATGGAGACTGGCATGCATCCTTCGTGAGGGGACAGAAAGTTACACTTCAGAGAAGAAGGGGGGGAGCTGATGGGTGAGCTTTATTTAGGAAAGGTGTAAGAGTGAAGTTCCATAGGTATATATGATGCAGAAAGATAAGGGCAAAGAAGAGAAATGGAATAAATTGTCAAATCTGAATACTCAGTCTAATTATGATGTAGAAAATCATGGATGGTACAAAGGCAGCAAACAAGGAATGATTATTCAATGTTTTCTGTAAAACACCCTGAGTAATGATCAAATGGCAGATTTAAAGCAAACTTAAGGAAGTACTTTTTAACTCTCAAGACATAATGATACTGTGGAAATGGCTGTGAGATGTTGTGGAGGCCAGTGGGGTCCCAAAAGCAGCTAACAAACAAGCAATGACTGACCCGAAAAAGATTATCTTGTCAATTCATCATTTCCATTAGCACCACGTAGACCTTCCTTTGCTTCCAAAGCAGAAGTCACTAAGGACCACCTTGGAGCCCAGCATGTCCATCAATGTGCATTAACTTCCTCATGTGGAAAATCGCTGAGCATGAGTGGGTATAATTTGTACATCACAAAGCAGAGAAAAAGCAAGGTCTGTAAATTAGCCCATTCTGGTTTCTTCTACAGAAAGCTGTAGGAACACCTAATGTAGCTCTTAAAGTACGTTTAATGGAAAAGGTACTACTTTGTGTGGAACCTCTCTATTTTGACCTTTGAACTGGGTTTCTTCCTCTAAAGTACATGGTAAAGTTGATGCTGAGACCAAGGGCAACAAAATCAGGCTGTTACACAGCAGCCTGGGAAGTATTGCATTTGAACCTGAGTGTGGCTTGGTGGAAGGTGAAAGACAATTCTCTTCTTAGCCTCAGTAAGACTCTCACTTGGCTATTTTTCTTAAGGGAAGGTTCGGAGAGGTTTGGCCACCAAAGTGCTGCTGTTCTTTGTGTCGAAACATTGAATGGTTTTAAAAACCCCAACAACCAAAGCCGCCTACATTCCGATTGCTCTGGCCCTCTGTCTGTCTTGCCAGTCAGAGAAAACCACACTGAACTTCTTGGTTTGCTTTGCTGATTTGAAGAATTTCATGCTTTTTTCCCCCCTCATTTTTCTGTCTATGGTGTTTCTCCAGAGACAACACGGGATGTATAGATATAGAGATGCATAGATTCATAGATAGATTCATAGATGCCCACGTAGACAGATGTGTCGGTTCCTCTGTCTTGCAAAGAACTTCACAGATAAACCAGACACTACAGTGCGTGCCTGGGCATCACCATGTAAATTCATTCAGGGCACCTGTTCTTACAGGAGCCTGACAACTGTGTCATGACAAAGATGATGCTAAACTAACCAACCTAAAGCTAGTTCAGCTTCTCTATCTGGAGAAACCCAGGCTTGGTTATGTGTGTTGCATGCTTGGTCTCGTGGAGTCCTTTTTCTTTTGGTCTCGAATCTGTCAAACAACTAGCAAGCACAGGCTAAGAAAATACGTTAGGCAAAAGCTCTTTTAAATATTTGCCTATATATGTTTGTCTGAGTGACAGTAGCAGTCAGAAGCACCTCCTTGTAAATATATATCACATTCTGAGGGAAAACTGCCTTTTTATAGAGAATAATGACGTGGCTGTACTTTTCTAGTAGCTGAAATTAGTGATGTGACTCAATTAGCCCATTCTGATGAGAGGGAAAAAATCTTCTTCTTCCTTGGTGGTGCAGAACTCATGCATTTACAAGGGAAGTCTTCTTGAAAGAGCATGGGGTATCTGTACATTTGCCTCTGCAAGGGAAGACAAGCCTGATTTATTTCTGCAATGTATCTGTGACTTGTTTCCTCTTGAAATTTTTAAGAATAGACTGGTAAACTATTGCCATGTAGGAGAGAAACAGAATATATAGTTAATGTCAAGATATATTCTTGCTACATCAACATATCTTTCACGTTAATCCACAGTTAATCTGGTTGTGTATTCACTGTTTCTTGGCTGGAATTTGTTTCAGTTGCACAAAGCCTTTCCTTTTTTCTCTCTGTCTCTCCCTCCCTTTTCTCATAATCGTGTGATTGTAAAGTTGGAAGTATACTACAATAAAAGAGCCTCAGACCCAGGTTCTGCTCCAAAGATCGATTGCAGCAATACTCCAGGAGACCCAGCTGCCAATAACCGTGTAGGAGGACTTGGTGATAGGCCATATTACTCAAAACATGATAGGAGAGAGGAAGAGCCAAAGCATAGATCCTCTGCTGTTGGAGGGTGCAGCTCAGCAAACAGCCAGTGCCTGGGAAGCTGTTCTGCTTGCCCTCTGCCAGGCAGCAGTAGGAAAGCTGCTGAAAATGCAAACACTCTTTTTTTTTTTTTTTTTTTCCTAGAGGGAACATTTTCCACAAAAGGGTAAGGTTTGCACCTGCTTTAACATAGGTTGTTAGAAACGTGAATGAGCCAAGCAAATTCTCCTGTGTTAGATCATCCAGAGACCGTGGCGGAGAAGCCGCGACGTGAAGCACCTTTTTGTGAACTGCAGCAAAAGTACACACACATTGGACTGCACATTGGCTCCACCGAGGCTCTGAATCTCCTTTAAACAAATCTTTCTCCCACCTGCAGAAAAGCCGCAGATAAATCTGGAGAATATACGCTATTTATGAAGCTCTTGCTTCCTATAAAAAGCAGATGGGTCATAGAAAGTTATTGCAGTTTTGCTCCTAAAAGCAACGTGACCCGTTAAGGATGTTGGGATAGTTAGGAGAGAGTATCTGGCTCTGGAGTGTGCCCAGGAGACAGGGATTTAATTGCCACCCATCCTAGATTTCCTGAATGTTTCCTTGCTACGACTACTCCTCAGTTCTTCCCCCGTGAAGTAAATATAACACTCTCCTACCTTCTGGGATGTTGGCAAGGATAAAGATACTAAACATGTTTAGGTGCTGTGGCACAGAAAAAGAATTTATAAAAGATGGATAGTCTGTTCTTCACTGCAACACACACAGCTCTTGACTCCCACAAGCACTTCCACCCAGGAACAGTGATTCATATTTGGCAGGCAGGAGCGGAGTGATCAGGCTGAATGCCCTCTGGGACAAGATCTATAATATGTTGCAAAGTATTAATCAATGCAATTAATTCTGCCCACCTCAGACTCCATGTGTAGTCTTAACAAAAGTACAGTGCCGATGGATTTATCTCAAAGATTACTGTGCAGTGCATTAGATACTGCACTGGAATAAACCATGATGGCCCTAGTGAAAGTATATTGGATTATAACACTTAAAGATCTGGGCTAAAGCTTAATTGACTGAATATAAACTTCATGTCTGAACAGTTAAAAGAAAGGTACTGTCTCTGGCTGTATAAACTTACAGGAAAGTGAAATATTTCTCCCCAGGCAGAATCTGAGAATAAACTCTGAATGGTTCAAAATCCTCAAAAATAATATATATTCCCCTAGTTTTGGTACAGCAAAGTTAAGATAATTAACATATTTTATCCAGAAAGTTAGAACAGAGGATGAAAGAAAAAAAGAGAGAGAACAATGACACAGTTTTGTTCACTAAACTGCCCCTCTTCTGAAATTCAGCTTCTGCTTTAGATCAGAGCCTTCTGCAGCACGATCAGGGCAGAGCAGGAACTGGAGTTATCCATATCCATACATAGCTGTCTTTCTAAAGCACTTTCTCTGCTTGATTTGTACTTTCTCTTCCTTGGCTGAACAGTGACAAAATACCCAAAACGATGTCTATCAATTTCTACCGACTTCTGTTTCCTAAAATGCTGTTGTGGGGGGTGAGCAAGCGAAGAATCTTCCTCTCTAAACCAACCCATCCCTGTGTGGCTCTGATGTCCAGGTCCCCTTGGGCAGAGGAGTGATACTGAAAGCTGATTCCACTGTTTTTTCTCAGTTTCATTGGGAAACTCCTGGTAGAAGCAGGAGTCTCCCTGCTGCGTGTTGTGATGCTGTGACAGTTTTCTTTAGCCGTGTGAGGTGTTGGTTCCACATCTGTGTGCCCCAGAGTTCAGATCAAACCTGGGCTGGTTCCGCCTCTCCTTCACAACCTCTGACAGGATGGCAGAGATGGAAGGGCTAAGGATGCCGTGGTGGTCTATACCACCTGCTGTTTGCCAAAATAAACCCTTCACACGAGGGGACAAAGAGGAAAGCAGGTGAAGAACTGTGTCGTGGCCCACAGCTTTGCCTTGGAGGGATAACGCTTGCTCTGTTATTTACACATCATTCTGCAGACTCAAACACATCAAATGGATGGGTCTAAACTCGCAGTGAGCACATGGTTTACTCACTTCTCCATATAAGTGAAATTGGTATCATCTCTTGGCCCAAAGAAAAGGAAGTGCCATTTTTCCTTGCAAAGGAAATGTTCTTCCAGGGCTAACTAGGACACCATCAAAATAAGTGTCAGCAATTCCATGCTCTGAAAGGAGTGTATTTTCCCTCCAGAGTGAAACTGGGATCAAGTGGGTCCCATAGAAGTGTCTGATTCTATAGAGGCTGAACACAGGAGCAGAATTTACAGTTGCAGGTCTTCCTGATATACTGTGTCTTCCAGAAAGCTGCAGCAGATGAACAGGTCTTGTCCCTGAAAAGAAACACTGAGCATTACAGTTGCTCTGTCAAGGCAGCTGAGCATCAGGAAATCTATACATATACTAGAGGCCTGGACTTCTGAAGTTGAAGGGTTCTGGTGGTGTTCTCTTTGGAGGTATGAGCTGCCTCCCACAATACAGGTGTGAAGGAGTCTCTTTGCACACCAACTCTACCCTCCCACCACTGCCCTACCATGCTTCATTAAATACTTTTGGCACCCTAACGGGCGATCAGCACATGCTCTGCTGTGCCAGGGACACCCTTAGGAGATGTCACCCAGCTGCTAAAGCTTTTGTGTAGCCAATTCTTGAAAATAGTAATCCCAGAATTTTACTGACCTGCCTAAACAGTGGCTTACAGGAGCCCAGAAATTCCCCAGGAACTCCTGAAATCACAGCCAGAGACATTTCCTGAATCCCAAATGAACCTAGGCTTTACAGAAGACTGTTGATTATATATTTTGTTGACTATTAAAAGCTAATCGTAAATAGAAGGAAGAGGGGTTAATTATACTCAGTTCACTCAGTTCATTACACACAAAAAATCACTACTAATTAGCCAAAGTTATCATATTCTTGTGTCTTGGTTTCAATACAAGTGCCACACACTTGACAAGAAAATTATCTACCAAAATATATACTCTATTTGTTGACTGTAAAAATCCTAAACTGCCTCCTGATTTCAGTCTCCTTATTTTATAAACAGAAGGGGAAGAGAAGCACAATAGCACCCATGATAACAAATAGAGGAGGAATCTTTTCTGATTGACCTTAAAGTAGCAAATAAATACATAAACTGGGAAAATATTTACCAAGAGTGGCTATTCATCCCATAGATCAAAGAATACTTCTTGTCAGTGACACAGGAAATATGAAAAGGAGTTAACTAGGCTACAGGTCATGGGGAGTTCAGCTGACAGAAAGAGCAGAGCAGAAGTTTGCCTCAGAGTTCAGTAAACTTTAATGATAGTGAAGTGTTCGATACAAATACCACCTTAACTAGATCTACAGTTACAGGCCTGAGCTATTGATCTCATAGTATTCTCTTGATGCACTTATGGCTGCAGGGGACAGGAACACCGTAGTCCAGGGAGCAGCCAGCACGCTGCCGTGTTGATTTAGCCTCTGCCGAACCCCTCCGCTTTCGATGCACGTGGCTCACAAAGCAGAGAGTACATATATTCTCCATCTGTTTCTTCTCTGAACTGACACACCACAGCTGAGTGAGTCTGCAGTGTCAGCAGCCACGCACAGCTATACAGCCTTTGATGATGATCTTTGGACTGTATCTCTCCTGTTCTGTTTCGCGACCGTTTTTTTGCCAACCCCACTTCTAGCAAAAGCGACGGCATCGTACAGATTAATTAGGAGCTTGAAAGGGAAGAACTTGTGTTGCAGCAATAGGTGAAAAAAGAAAAAGTGCTGAGATCATTTCTGTGTCTCACAGCTTCCCTAGCTCCCTCAGCTCTGAGCTAATGGGAGATGTTATGTTGCTTGACTAACGCATAAGAATATTGCCCTTCTTTCTTCCAGACCTTTTTGCGAGGACTTAAAATAACTTCACAACCACCCACCCTGCTCCTCTGGGTTACCCCAGCGTACTGCAGACCTTGTGGTGCTGCGAAAGTGCTGCAGACTGGAGCAGTTGAGGGGAAAGATGCTCAAACAACCTGGCTTTCCGCAGCACCCCCGGCACCTGGGGCTCTGAGATCAGAGGCATTTCTGTTGGGCTGCCTCTCCCACCATTGTGCGAGCTGCCCCTGGAATGCACAGGAGGATTCCTCGGACGTGTCATCTCTTGAGTCCCCTTTCATCTGGCTGGGGATGGAGACAGGTGTTAGCTCTGTCAGCACCCAGCCAGACTACAGATGCTGCTGGGGGAAAAGGAGCAGGAAGAGCACAATGTCCTTTTTGTCCAGACTATAATTTCCATGTCAAAGACAGAACCTGTGTTGCTTCTTCATGTTCAGTCAAGCTCCTTGTCGCAAAGTCCTTGCACTCTGTCCCCTGTTGTGGATGCCTCCAGAGACTAGGATAAACCTTTCTTGCCACACTGACCAGGAATAAGTCATTTGCTAGCTGCACTGGTGTGATAAAAATACTTTAATAAATAAATACAATTTTGAGTATGGTTGAGAGGGATTTTACTCCCTCTACCAAAAGTATAGACAGGTCCTTCTCCCATTATCCCCAAACCTTAAGAAACCGGACATTCCTGAGCATCCTGCAGATAATTTTCACCTTGAAAGTGTTTGCTTGTCTGCATCGTGTAACTTAAAAGAAAAATAATCGTAGTGAAATCTTTAGTATCTAGATGATAGAGTTTTCAGCTTTGCCTTGTTTGTTTTGCCACTGCAATGAGATGCATCTACTTCTTGCCACCCATCAGCTTTATTATCAGACTCCTCAATGTGTCCTGCAATCCCCTGGGTACCAGTGGGTGTGGCAAAATCTCCTCGCTTCTCTCCAAACACTCTGTGAGAGGGCTGACCAGACAGCAAGCTAGTCCTCTCCAGAAGGCTGAAAGAACAGCTTTGCTGTGGGTGGTACAGCAAGTCTCCAGGCAAGGATGGCCATGTGCCTCTGGCACACGGAGTGAAGCCCATGGCATCTGCTCCATCACTGCAGCCCTGAGGGTCAGCGACAGCATCCTGTCCCACGGGAGCAGTATCTTGGCTCGGCTCTGAATCTGGGACTCCCCAGAAAAAAAAAATCCCAGAGGAACATCTGCTTGATTTCAGGCATTGCCAGAGGTGTCCTGAGCCATGAAATTACAGCCTGAGGGTAGTTCTGCTAACCCATGCCTGTCTGTTCATCACCATGAGGACCTCAGCACTCAGTGGTGTCCTCCATGCTGCTCCTTGGAAAATGGCCTTGGCTGTCTCACCAGTAGTAGATGTATGGTGGGGTGAAACTGGGGGAACACTGGGAGACACACAGCTCAGTCTCCAGCTGCTGTTGGCTCCCCACAGGCCACCATGGAGCAGCAGAGCAGTGGACAGCAGGGTTCCTGACCAGATGGAAAACACAGCGGTGTGGTGTGGCAGCAGCTCAGGCAGAGCTAATACTTGTGAGCACACTGCTCGTGCAGTAGGGGCTGTAGATCAGTTCACGAGGGGTGTGCAGAAACCACACCAAATGCCAGGTGTCAACATGCCTCAGGCTGCACTGGCTGAGCCCTTTGCCTGCCCCAGGCCCTTGGGTAGGTGTAGAAGGATGACTCCACAGCCTTCCTCCCCTGCAGCTTCTCCTGAGCCAAGCTTTTGTTCAGAGCCAGACTCAGACCTGAACCTGCAGGGAATTAGCAACCTGAATCCGGATTTCCAGGGTGTAGGCTGAACAAAAAAGAATAATGGATTGAACTAGAACCTACTCTAAATAGTCCCAGAAGTTAGGCTCCAAATTCTGAGCAGCTCCAGTGTTCTTGCTAAGCTAATCCTGCAGGCTGAGGTGACAGGGATCCCAGCTTGCCTGACTTCCTGAGTGATGTTTCTGAGACTTGGCCTTTTGCCCTGCCCTGCTTTCTGTCTTGTAAAGTCTATTTTTCATTCCCTCCCCTCTCTCTCCTCCTTGTCCTTTTAACTTACTGCAAGCATGTTTTATACATTTTAAATCTTAATGCATACAAATTTTCCAAAAAGAGGATTTCTGGGCTGACAGTCTCTCATTGTATCTGTCATCTCCTGTTACTCTCTGTGACATGACAGACCCTCATATGAATGTGATGCATTATGACACAGCACATGACACCAGTTACCCAACATTGTACCTCATTAGAGGAAACTGTAAAGGCATAAACTAGAGGTGAGCCCTTTCTATTAATCTCTTGTTCCTTTTACTACTGTCATTAGGAGTTCATGTGGTTGTTCCAGACATTTTCTTCCATGGTCAGTCTCTTGATTGGTTTTGAGTATAGATAAGAAACAAAAGAAAAGAAAAGAAAACCCCCAAACCTAAAAGGTTAAAATCCATCACACTTTCCTCTGTGAGCAAAGAAAAGCCAAATTGGTCCCTTCTTAATATCTGGAAGGAAATTAAGAATTTGTATATCCCTGACAGCACATCCTGGATTTAATTATTTCCTGACCACAGAATGGGTTGATCAGACTTACTGTTGGCCAAGCAGGAACGAATTATCATGAAAGATGCTGGGCTCACTTTTAGCCACAGGTTGGCAAAAAAAAAAAGGACAGTTCTCAGATCACAGTAACATGCTTTCTGTCAAAATCTGCTGGAGAGAAAAAATGCAAATGCTGATTTAAGAAAGAAAGATTATTGTACCTTTTGCTTCTGTAAATGGCATCTCTGTTTTGTTTAGTTGGGTTTTTTTTTTGGTTTTTTTATTTCTAATTTTTACCTATTAAATATCAGCTCCTAATACAGCAGAATGAGCCTGACTTAGAATTGAGGCCAGTTTCTCATCTGTTTCTTCAGAGCTCCTAAGTTCCAAGAAGAGGAAGAAGTTGTTACAAAGATATTTATCAGCCTCAGTAGATAAGCCTCAGCGTGGCTTTCGGTTGTCCCAGCTGACACTGCCTCTCTGTGTTCATCCTGGGCACTCTCTGGGTTGCACTAACATCTCAGACCTGCCTGACAAATTCCAGCTCTGTGTGTGGTGCCTACAGCTCGTGAAACACCAAGGCTGACTTTTGTCTAGAGAAAATTTTGCTAATAGGGAGGGTGAATGAGAAATGGATGTTTATAAAACTGTAGGAAGCAGGAGGAAGCAAATCAATCAACACCAACAGCGGGTTAGACATCTGGAGACAAGTTGCTAGCTCCTGCAGTTATGCCAAAGTCAGCTGGCCAGTAATCCCCACTGGACAGAAGAGTGTGCACGTACAGCTCAGGTGACTGAAGATATTTTCAGGAGGCCCTCATTTGGGTTCCTTGGCAACATTTGGTATCATGAAGAGATCTTCTGTGTTAAGAAGAATACAGCCTTCCCCTGGAGTTCACTGAATTGAGGCAGTCGTGGCTGACAGTCACCACCCACCTGATGAAGGCAGATGTTTGCACCCCCAGAACACACGTTTGGCTCAGTTGGCACCTTTGATATCCATGTTGTTGGACGTTGTGGAAGAAGTGATGCTAAGCTGGCTCCTTCAGGCTGGTGCAGATGTGGGATAGCGCTGGTTTGCTCTCACACTTGAAAGCGAATAAATGTTCTTGCTCTTTTACTTTACATTTCCTAACATTTCACATCATTTAAATTCACTTTAAGACAGAGTATTTTTAGGACTTTTTTTACAGTTGGACCTCATTGTCTGGTTACTGAGCTTGCTGTTTCTAGACAAGTACACTGCAAAGCAGAAAGCTCATTTGCTGTTTGTTAGCAAATGCCAGGTATTACACTGCAGCTCAGTGGAAGAAACATGAGGCAATCACCTTGACTAATTGGTACAACTGGTTTGGGTAGGTGTTGACGTGGAAGAGATTAGTGATGTCCTCAATCAAAATTACTCCTGAACATTTGGTTGCATAGTTCTGACTTCTGATGGGGAAAGAACCCAAAGCCCTGTAGAAAAGCTGCTAACCTTCTTTTTCAGCCTGCTGAGCTTTTTCACTTTATTGGCCACGTTTGCCACAGAGCTTCTGACAACTTCAGCAGCCCATTATAAGGAATGAGCTCGCTCTGACTGTGGGGTTTTTCTTCTTTAAGCGTCCCAAATAAGTAACCAGTTAGTTGTATAAAAGGCTTGTTCACCGCGGAATGCGTATTCTCCATTTATAATGGCTTTCTCTTGACATTGCAGGTTTTAAGAGCTGTCTAACACCCTAGTGAGGTGCCAGTAAATTCTAGGTTATAGGAGGCCTCGTTCTGAAAAAACAGATGTATTCATGGGCAGCCACCAGCTGCCAAATAATCCATCTGCAAGATCCTTTTCCAACACCTTACTTCACGCAGGCAGTGTTGTGACTGGGAGCGTGATCCTGGATAGCTACTGTAACAGAGCTGTATTCACTTGTGACACAGAACTTAATACTGGTTTGGATCTGTGGCTTTGGGCTGTTTGAAAAAGTAGGTGGTTTTGCCTCTGTAAGTATCTAAAGGCACTGTGTGCTTTCTTAAAATCTGTTCTGCTTCCATCTAACCTTACTAAGGACTTAAGTGTCTAAAAGAAAATATTCACTGGGAGGGTTTACACTTAGAATTGCTCTGCATTATTCTCAGGTGCCCCATTAGATGGCCAATCCCTAGATAGGTGTCCAGGCTCCCCACTAAAGGAATGCTTCCTGGTAAGCAGGACAAGACCAGCTAGCTGAGGAGCAAGCACCAAAGAGACAAAAGCAGGGTGTAAAGAATCAGTCATGGACCTGACTGGTGCCAGGGTGGAAAAAGCCATTTCTTTTCATCAGGATATATGGCCCTGAACCTCTTCTGAAAGCAGGCTAGGTCAGAAGGGGTTCTGAGAGGAAACAGTGTTAGGCAGTAGATTAGCACCTGGACACCTAAATATCAGCAGGCTACTTTAGTGGAGTCAGGAAAAGATGACCAAAAAGGGAAATTATTCTCCAGAGGTTTCCATTCATGTTGGAGCCAATGAAAAATTTATAGGGTTCTGTAAATCAAAAAAGGATTAAAACACTCAACTGAAGTCCTGCTTTTTTTTTTTTTTTCTTTTTTTTCCTTCTGAACTGGAGAGACCAGACCTGGGTGTCTTAAGCAGCTAATCCTACACCCAGCTCCAAGACAAAGCTCATGCTTTATGATCAAAGTGAAAAAACCTACATACTGCCCAGGAGGAGAACCAATCTCTAGCAATTCCAGTCCTTGTCTTCCTCTGCATTTTGCTTCCACCTGGTATAGGCTGCTGTAGACTGGTAAACACACTGCTAGGCTGGTTTCTGCTGGTTTGTACCCTAAGTTACCAGCTACCCTTCCACACGACGTTGAGGTTGTCTAGCCCAGCACTACCAGGATAATTCCATTTGCTAGAAGGCCACATAAGGATTAGTAGTGCAGCAGTGCCTGAAGCACAACGCTCTTCATCAGACAGGTATTGTAACAAGAGCCTAATCCATGGCACACTCAGTATGCCCAGCAATATTTCCACTGATACAAATGGATTGAATTAGGACTTGCAGATATTGGAGGCAGATACTGCTCCTTTTCTAATGATAATGATACGTATCTCTTTAAAAAGAAGAGCAAAAAAACAAGTTACCTTTGAAAGATAAGTCCTCATGTTTTAAACTGATCGCCACCATATGTTCTTCCCCATAGGCTGATGCACAAGTAGAACACAGGGTATGAAGGCCAAACTGGTTTTCATATGGTTTAGGTCTATATATTCCTCTCAAAATTAATATCACGTAGTTTTATTCTCTCACTTTATGGGTTACTTCTCCATCCTTCCTGGAACCTCAGAAGCCTGATATCCAGCCTGCTAATATGCCACTTACATACCGCTTTTTTTTTTTTTGTATTTTTAAAAATTAATGGGCTGGTTTTGGTCACACTCATACAAAATAAGTAGCTCCCCCTGGAAAACACTGCTAATGACACTCTTGCAAAAAGGTGCTGCTTAGCACCGCCCAAGCCACATCAAACATGAGGAACACTGAAACACTGCTACCTTTAACAACATATTTCAGTATCTTTACTCAAAAATTGTAGGGTGCCTTACACTGTGAGTAGTCACAAGGGTGGATTTACAAGGAAAAGTGGGAGAACAAAAGGACTGTGGGCGTTGATCACCATGGCACGTGGTCTTACATCAGGAGAGACTGCAGAGCCCCCACCTAGCACATGGTAGACCTTGCCTTGACTGCTACTGGTGTAACAGGATTTGCTGTGGGGAAGAAGAGATCTTGTAGCAGCATCCAGTCCTTTAGTGGGGCTGGGAACCCAAAGAATAGCTGAGTTTCTGTCCAGGGAGCAATTCAAAGTTGTTACCTCTGTTCCAGTGTTGGCTGTTCACCCAGGCCATCCCCAAAACTTCTTCCTCACCTCTTTCTTGATCACAACCCATCTACCTCCATCTGCTTGATGGTGGGAGGGAGAAAGGTGAGAGGCAGATGGGCAGATATGAGGGGAGTGGGTCTGTAAGAAACCACTCATTTTACTTTAACACCTCTTTTGAAGGAAAGATGATCTTTTTCTCTTTGTTCTCAGTAAGGGCTGGGACACAGGTGTAGTGCATATCTGGCACCAGCTAAGCTCCAGAGTCCTAAAAGCAGCTCCTGGGGGAGGGAGCTCTAGGAAGGGAGGGAGCCCTAGAAAGAGAGGGAGCCCTAGGAAGCCATCTAAAATCCTAGCAGCAGCAGAATCCTAGATTGCCCCGGGCTCTAAGTTACCTTCAATTTTAAAGGGGCCTTTTCCGCCACAAAAAACTGGTGCAAGGTCTTCACCACCATTTTAGTCCTTACCTGAGCATCTGCAGCATGTGGATGAGCCTGCACAGGGTCAGCTGGGTTACTAGAGAAACAGAAAATTCATTGCTTATGGAGGTGGTGTCTCTGCCAGCTTTATTTATCTACCAGGGTATCAAGGATGCTGAAAACAGCCCCAGGGGAGAAAATGAAACTGAGTTTTAAAGGCATGTGACAATGTCTGTATAATCCCAACAGATTACCCACTATTCCTACATACCATAACAAGTCGTGTTCCTGTAATTCCCTGCATGTCAGCCAGATACCATACTGTGGGCAAGGAGAGACTTGGGAAGAATTAGGGTGTGGTGGGAGAGACAAGCACAAGCACGGGGCTGAGGTATCAGATTGTACGCGAGGATGCGCGGCACAAAGCTGCTTTGAGCAAGGGGTTTGATGTCATCTCCCAGGGACACTTGGGTGGAGTTACCCTTCCTTGTGTGTGCAGGCACGTTGCTAGAAAACTATGGCATGCTCAGGCCTGGGATGAGCTGTGCCATGGCCTGAGGGTGGGAGGAAGGGAAGCTGCAGAGCCTGATGGCTGTCACCACCTCTCCTGTGCCTGCTGGGTGCTGACTGCGGGGGAGAACTGTCCCGTTAGCCCCATCCTCTGTAAACCTCTGCTGGCAGGTGCTGATCACTGCCCCAGGACTTTACAGTCTCCATGCAAAACACGGTCCATGTTGCTAGAAGTTTGTCACTGCCAGCATTGCTTGAATATACTTGCCTTGTTTTTTCCAGGAGGGGCCTGGCAGGTGAGGATCAGAGTGGAGCCATGGTGGACCCCCCGCTACACCCCAGGCCAGGCAAGCAGAGCACCAGGACTGCATGGGACTGCAAGCTAAACAGAAACAGGCTGAAACCTGAAACACCCTCTTGCCTCCCTGTTACGACTTCAGCCCTGGTCTGGAACAGAAAAGCCTTTCCTATAGGATGCTTCCCACCTAAAATGGACCAAAGCTTAGGTAAGAGTTAAGTTATCTTGCTAACCTTGCTCTGGGTGGTGCCCACAATGCTTTCTTGAAACTCCTTTCAACACACAGTTTAATTGTTTCCCCCGGTGAGCAAGACAGTGAAGACTCAATTAAATGGATTTCTTTTCTGTTCACAGTCATTTTCTCTAACTGCTTCTAGTCCTAGTGTAGCAAGGTCTCAAATACTATGAAAGAAAGTACACTGATGAAAAAAAACCACTTCATCCTTGCCCTTTACAGAATATTTTTAGGGGTAGATTTTACAAAAGCTTGTGTTTGCTTTGCTTAAACTTTGGGCCAAGCAAAGCCAACAAAATAATGTTAATACCAGCAGAGAGGCAGCTGGATACAAGGCAGGAAAAGGAAGAAAAAAGGAAGCACTAAACTCACTGTCATGCTGTAGTACATGCGATGTAATTTGTTGCCTCTGACATCAATAGGGTTT
Source organism: Actenoides hombroni (assembly GCA_024336885.1). Classification (NCBI taxonomy): domain Eukaryota; kingdom Metazoa; phylum Chordata; class Aves; order Coraciiformes; family Alcedinidae; genus Actenoides; species Actenoides hombroni. Next base: position 8,895,915 of record WUAM01000143.1, on the reverse strand, counting down.
AAGCATGCTTAGCTCAGTAGGCTCCTTCTAAAGCTTTTGTATATGTTAAGGCAGAATTTACATTGGTTTCCATAGCTGAGCTTTAGTAAGTTGAAGTCGAAAGTTTTTTAAAGCATAAGTAGAAACAATGGAGTTGTTACAGTACTGGGGAAAGAGTCAAACTGTAATCATGTCCAGAAGCATTTGAACTGAAGGATAAATTAAAAAAAACTGGCAAAAAAAACCCCCAAACAAACTGTGGAAAACAATAGCCCACTACAATGGCAAAATCCATCAGCTGAAGAAAGCAGGGCAGACGTGGTCAAGGCATTGTGCTTAAAGGATATCCATAAGATCCGCACGTACGGTAACAGAGAGTGACATTCTTCATGTTGTATCAGTTTAAAACTCCAGATAGATCTAGATATAGATGTCAGCTCCTAGGACAACCAGGCTTCATCGCCCATGGACATCAGCACAGCCAGCACCTGTCTGCTCAGCAGGTTGTGTGCCTCGTGGGGAAGGGATAAACACGATCTGCTCCTGGGAGCCCCCGCCGCCCCCCGTGCACGGGCCCTGGCACCAGCAGCCCCCCTGCACCTCCCACCAGGCTGTGCCTGCACATGGAGTGCAGTCAGGGGAGGCAACTTATAATTATTTGGTGCAGATTGCAGATGGTCACTTCATTAACGCCGACCCCTCACGAGGCAAGGGGGTCACCTTTGTCCCTTTGCAGAGAGAGGGGGGGTGGCTTCCTCGTTCTGATCTTTTAATGCCTCTCCCAGGGCTTGATCCGGGGAGGTGCTGAGCAAGGTCTCTTAGATGAAAGAAATAGAAAAGATCAAATTAACAGCCCTTTGGGACAGAGGCTTGAAAATGAAATTAGAGAATAGAATTTCTGCATCGTAAAATATTAGGGACAGCGTGTATTAAATTGCTCCTAAATGGTGACAAAGGAGATCTGTTTCACTGTCTGTTTTATTAATTGTTTTAACTAAAGAATGTGTCTCTCTTGTGCGGCGTTGGCTGTTAATTCCTGAAGTACAAATATTGCTGATGTGTTACAATTAGGCTTCTACACTCCTTTTTAACGAAATAATAATCAAGTTATGTATATTGTGCTTCCAACATTTATTTACTTGTTAAAACCAGGCCTTTTATTGAGAGTAGTTTCATGCATTCTTTCACCAGTCAAGTCAACATGACTGTCTTTTTAAAATAGCTGTAAATCTCTTTGATTGGGACTTCAGGCTGGAATCATTCGTGCTGTGTTAAACTAAACTGTCTTATCTCCTTGAGTGCTATGCAGCCTCTAGCATGTCCAGAGCTGCATCTGCCCATGGCCTAAGGAGGCCAATACTTGAAAGCTATTAATAAAGACATTTGGGGAGGAGACAGAGACACGCCTTTAACCCTCAGCACATTGCCTTAGAAGAGATGACAGAGTAGGAGAGGCATATTTTTCATTTTCAAGGATAGGTTTGGTGGTTTGGGTTTTGTTTTTTTTGAATGGGGACAATCAGTGCCCTGCAAATAACCCATTATTTTCAAAAGCATGCAGGCTGCTGAACATCTGCACCACGGGAGCGAAGGCTAACCCGGGTAGAGGTTGCAAAACAGTTACAGGAGGGAAAAATGACATTGCCATGAAGCTGGCCCCTGTCAGCACCACAGCAGAGAGGGCTGCACGGCTGGTGACTCCTGTCCTTACTGCCCCAAACTGCTGAACTGACCCTTCCATTGGCCTGGAGACACTTGGAAGTTTGGCTGGGTCCAGTAAGGAAACCATAAAACACCTTTAGATGGGTCCATGAAAAACTCAACGGTTTCAGTTCTCCCTGTTGCCACAGCAGCTTTTTTGATCTCCACAATGCCCACCAAAGCAAAAGGAAAATCCAAATACTACCTCTTACAGAAGTCCTCAGGGAGCACAGCACTCCTGAGATACAAAAAGACAGCCTTGCCCCCGAGAAAAGCAACACCTCTCTCAAAAGAAAGTTCCAAGAATGGCCTGTAAGTTCTCTCAGAGACAAATCTGACAGTTTTCTCACTGACACAAACTCTGCTCTACACCTGGTATTTGACGTCTATTTAAATTAGCTATTTCTGAGTTCTTGGATCATTTCCTTACCTGATAAGGATAAAACACATGATAAACTGAAGCCACACAGAAAACAAAGTATCCACTTCAACATGTAGGTGCACAAAGCTCAAGGTGATGGGACCTGCTTCTTCAGTGCCCTGTCTGGAAAGTCCCAGTGACATCACCACTCCCTAGATAGCGTATCAAGGGGCTCACTCAGCAGGCCTTCAAGCTCTGCCCTCACTCAAACTCTCAGAAGGGTTGCACCATAGTTGATTTTCCTGGCCTCTAAATTTGCCTGTAGCTTTTTCTCCCAGAACAGTCTCCTTTGTTCAATTTTCTTTTTTTTTTTTTGTTCCACCACAGAAATCCCATGAAACCCCCCCTGAAAACTCTCTGAATCCACCCCGCAGTTACAGCAGGTCTCACAGTCCTCACAAGACAGATGTGTGATCATTTTCTTGCAATTAAAATTGTTGGGGTTTTTGCATTTTATTATTAAATAATAAATTAAACTGAGAAATTATGAAGATAGTAAAAATTGCAGTAGTGGGAGGAGGGGGCCGGGCAGAGTCTTCCCACAAAACCTATCCTGTTTTCTGACTGCCGCTTTCTCTTGGTTCTGAAATTTCCATCACTGCAGTAACTGAGCAGCCTGAAGTCCAGATCACATTTAGTTTCATTTCAGAAGTGCTAAAGAGATTAAACACCTTGCAGATGGGATGATATTGCATGATATGCCCTATACATAATCAGAGAGAGACTGGAACTCAGCTTCCCATTAATTGTGCATTGATTCGCTTTAAACAGGCTCTGGATACAGACTGAGATGTATTAATAATACTTTATTGTATTTTAACTCACTTCTGCTCTTATTAACTTGTTAATTTGTTTTAATGAATTATTTAGCTTTTCTCATAAGATTTATTAATGTGTCAGACCACACTTTCACCTGTAGTTTTATATTACACCTATGGCTGAGAGGAATACCAAAGGGGAGAATAAGAAGCAGCAAGAATTTTGGCGGAGTATCTTTGTTCCAGTTGTACTATCTTTTGTAATTTATTATTACTATTTGGATGCCTTACTCTGCACAAGTAAATTAACCATTGAGTGCCTAAGGACATGTAGCACATGTTCAGGGTTTGTGGAGTAGAAGCAGATAAACAAAGATGGTAATACTGGCTAATAGCACAAGGGGGGTTCGTTTCTTTGCTTTGTACCGTTCCAATAAGGAGCACTAACCCTTTACATGAAGAAAGGCACTTGACCCCATGAGGTTTAGGTGAGCAGGACATAGGATGTCCAGTTCCAACTATTGACTTCCCCATCAGCTTGCAGTTGGGTGAAAAGTCGTGCTGTTCTGCAGCTCTCCTACCTTCATCTGACCTTCAAGATCATCTGCAGTGTTATCTCTTCAGCATCAAAAATCACTACAGACTTGGGCAGAATTGGCACAAGAAATCTGGGCTAGAAACCACAGCAGCTCAAAAGAGGGTAAGGAAATTGGTCAGGCAGTGATTATTTCCCTGCAATCGAAATAGATCCTTTCCTCTGACAGAAAGTTTTCAGTGCCCCACATTTGGCAGAACTAAAGAGAAATCTGCAAACTATAAAACTTTTAGCAGCATTACCTTTGTAATGAAGAATCTGCTGTTGGCATTACAGTCAGATCAGAATATTTTAATCAGTGCTATTCTTGTGACACTTGGACTTTGATCATCTTATATCCTCTATCCTGTAACTTCCTTTTTCCCATTATAAAGTCACAATGTCTGTGTGCATCTACTTTAATATCCTTAGGAACGATCCGGATGAAGGGATTGAGGGCACCTCCAGTAAGTTCTCAGATGACACCAAGTCAGGTGGGTGTGTTGAACTGCTTGAGGGAAGGAAGCTCTTCAGAGGGATCTGGACAGGCTGGTTTGATGGGCCAAGGCTGATGGTATGAGGTTCAACAAGGTCAAATGCCAGGTCCCCCACTTGGGTCACAACAACCCCAGGCAATGCTACAGGCTGGAGAAGAGTGGCTGGAAAGCTGCTTGACAGAAAAGGACATGAAGGTGTTGGTCCACAGCTGGCTGGACATGAGGCAGCAGTGTGCCCAGATGGCCAAGAAGGCCAACGGTGTCCTGGCTTGTATTAGAAATAGTGTGGCCAGCAGGACTAGGGCAGGGATTGTCCCCCTGTACTTGGCACTGGTGAGGCCACACTTGAAATCCTGGTTTCAGGTTTGGGCCCCTCCCTGTGAGAAGGACATCGAGGTGCTGGAGCATGTCCAGAGAAGGGCAATGAAGCTGGTGATGGGTCTGGAGATGTGGCTGAGGGAACTGGGTTTGATTAGCCTGGAGAAAAGGAGGCTCAGGGGGAGACCTTCTCGCTCTCTACAGCCACCTGAGAGCAGCACACCAGTATCACTCATCAAGGCTTTCACAAAAAGACTATTCCTTCCCTGCTCCTACCTGTGTAGACTAACAGAGTCCCACGGGGAGCTCATTTTCAACTCCTTTTCTGAGTGCCCTCTGCCTCCCCTACCTTACCCTGTAGATCCCTCCCATGTGTCCAGGTACGGCTTGTATTCTTAGCACAGAAATGTTTATTATTTAAATGGCCCTGTCTTTCCAAGGCATTTCCATCACTATGCAATTGTCCCCACTGCTGTTTATCACTTAGAGTTGTCTGTGGTGTTACTGGCAGTGATGTTGCAATTCCAGACCACTGAAGAGAATGTTAAAGAACATAATCTTTAATGTCTCCTAGTTATCTTTCCCCTGTTGGTCACAAACCAGGGATTTGCTGTCTTTATACATCCTCCTTTGTACTGTCTGTCATACAGCTTTTTTTGGGGTGATGTGACGAGCAATTTGAATTTCCAGTTGTGCACCTTCTTCATGATCCTTTAGACAGTGATCCAAGAACCTTTTCTGTCCTTTGGCAAAAATAACACATCTACTGTAGGTCCAGAAGCTGTTCCTTCTGCTGCACATCAATTCCTTTCACCTAGGTGGAAAGAATCTGCCCTCAAATCTCCCTCAAAACTTCTGCTCCTCACTCAGAGTGCCAGTGATGCGATCTCCTTACAGAGCTGTACCACTGAGAGAGGGTTGATCTGTTGGAGGTATTGAATCTTGGGTTTGATCAGGGGTTTTCACAGGAAGCTGCATAGCTGGAGGCAGCTGAGACACTCATCAAGGTAACACTTTTGTGTAGGTTTTGGTTGATCTCAGAGAAGGGGCAAAGCAAGCCCATCTGCCCACTGGAGACCAGCAGACATACCCCCAGGGCACAAACAGCAGAGCTGCTTCATGTGGCCTCCCCTTCCCCTCCAGCACACACTGAGACAGTAAAAATCCAGAATTTATGCACTTGAGCAAATGGGGAAAAAATTAAGCGAAGAGATGTGCCTGGCAGCTCTTTATAGCAAATGTCTGTACAGAAGCATTTTTCTGTAGGGAGTGAAGAGGGCAGGGACAGTGAGGAGGAATGTCCTGACTCCAGCTCTGGGAGCTGCAGCATTCCAGTTTGAGAGATGGGTGGGAGATAGCACTGCATCCCCAGAACCCTATCACCAGGGCTTTGCTTACCGTGCCTACAGCTCACAGCCCTGGGCAGCGGCCAGCGGCTTGGCTGAGGTAGCTGGAAGGCTGCTTCCTCCTCCTTCTACCTACCCCTTTCCCTCTGCCCTCATTAAAGCCAACGAGGAATTCTTCGTGCTGATTTTTAAAGCAGACTGAAAGAAAAAATGCCGTTGGATGGCATTTACCTACCCTAAGCCAAATTTCAGACAGAAGTTTATGCATTCAAAGAATTACAGATAGCAATCTTGACTTTTTTGTTTGTTGTTTGGATTGCACAAGTATTCAGGAAGCAAAGGTGCCCTGGAACTAATTTCTATTGTATTCTCCAGGCAGCTTGCTCAGTAGCACAAATCCTATTAATAGATGACCTCAGATGTTGCCTTTTGAGCGGTGGTGTTTTATGAAGAGCGTGAGCAATGTTTGTCTGCGGCTCTATAACTTCCCTCCTGAATAAACAATCCTCTTTCCTCCCCTTCCCCCAAGTCTGACTGCTTCGTCAGCACTTCCCTGGCTGTGTGTGAAGCATGGGCACGCTGAACAATAAACCCGCTGTTCTCCACGGCTGCACTTGTGCCAGTAAAACTCTTTGTACCACTCTTAGGCTAAAAGCTCCCACTCCTCTCCCCGTGCTTCTTGCGTGCACGCCACAGATCCTTGGAGAAAGACGTGGCTTGCTCAGCTAGAGCGAGCCTTACTTTGTTAGCCCTGCCATCGGTGAGAGGAAAGGCACTGGAATATGTGCCACAGGCACCATCCTGGTGCCAAATCCAGCTTCTGAAAGGGAAGCAGGAGGCTGAGGCTGGAAATTGTATGTGATGCTACTAACTTCATCTGCTGAGCACTCAGAAGTGGACTTGTCACCTGCTGAGGAAAAATCTCTTGCAGACTCGTTAACTGTGGCAAATGGGGTGGAAATTAATGTGAATGCGTCTGTTGGAAAGGATCTGATGAAGAGATCTAAAAATTATCTCTAAGCTTATTTTGTCTCCCTCTCTCCCTCCCACTTGCTATCCTTTTCAAATTCACGACTCCCAGACTTGCTGATGGTAAAGGATCGCTCAGAATGAAGATGCTGAGAAAGAGAAGAGTTGAAAACTGCTGAAACACAGTGGTATGCAAAATTCAGCACTAAAGCCATCTTTCCTTTTGTTTCGTTTACCTACCTGATGTGGGCTCTTACCAAAATCCCTTTTGCACAATTTGCCCAAAGCATGACAAAATCAGGACTCACATCTTGGAAGGAGGGGTAGAAAGGGGAGGAAAACTCACTGCTGAGCTTTGCCCAAACAAACCCCCACTCAGCCAAAAGGTGTTGTGACTGCGGGTCTTTAAGACCTGTTGGGAAAGATCCACACACTCTGTCAACTCCCAGCTCCTCAGCCCCTTTACCTTGAAAAGCCATGGGGCTGAGCCAGCCCTGTTGGGCTGTGAGCACCTCTGTTAGTGCTCTGCATCCCTCACTGTGTGTAACTGTACTGCCCGACTGCTGCCCGCACAGCGTGGGACCCCCGTGCAGAGCTAGAGCTTGAGCTCTCTCCTTATTAAAGGACTTGGATTTAATCAAGGCTGCAGCAGCTTGAGGATGACACAGGCTGCCCACAGAGCGGACAGCATCCCAGACTAGAGTAACTAACCGAATAGATAGATAAAGGGGAGAGAAAGGAAGCAGTGCTTTTGTTCCTTTCACTTTGCACTTCTTCATTCCAGATGCCAGGGCTAAGGGCCAGCTCTTGCTTTTGCAGGCAGCCAAAACTGCAGGCTGTGTGTGTGCTCGCTTTCATATCAGAGCTGCTGAGCTCTGCTGCTGGCCAGACCATGCTGGATGCCAGTGCAGGGGAGGACATCCTTTAGGTCACCCCTCCAGCTGCCCCTGCCTCTGGGGGATGCTGGAAGGCAGAAGTGGGGAGAGGCTGGAGGGAGGAGATGTGAGCCAGGAGTCCTGCAACCCTGTGGCTTCCAGAGTGCCATGTGCTGTAGTTCCTTAATGTTTAAAAGCCTGGCTAGATTTTTCCCATCTGTAAATACTATGTTTGCCACTGCCTAGCTAGTTTTCCAGTGACACTTGAAGTTTTCATGTAGGTCATGGATTCTGCAGACAGCTGTGCCTGTCAAAGACTATCATTCCTAACTGGGAGTTACTGTGCCCCTACCAGAAAGTATTGTCACCTCTGTTGTGATGAGGTGAAGAGGGCATGCAAGCCCTTCCTCATCTGCTTCCAGACAGACAGTTAGGCAAAATTGTCTTCCTCAGACATGAAACCTCACCCAGCTGCCTTGCCCTGGAGCTCTCACTGGATCATGTCTTCTGGTAAAAGTAGTAACTTCCAGCAGCTAGGACAGGAACACCTTCAACGTGTGCTGTTCAATGCAGAAAGAACATGCACCTGTAGCTTCTCTCTGCAGCACCAGTGGCATGTACAAGACCATCCTTGCCTGGGTATTCTGTTTCCAAATCACATCTACCACTTGTGCTTCTGATCCATACCCCCACCTCTGCTTCCTGGGGACATACAGGAGCTCTGTGGTTACAAGAAGAATGAAAATGTCTAGATTTTGCATCCACTTCTGCTGTTTCTAGTTTTATGGCTGTGGAAAAGGGATGCCAAGCCCTTAAAGTGGACCTTTGTAGAAGCCATGCAATCATTTTTTGTCATAGTCATAATGTTTTGGATCTGGATTTCATTTTCCCCAGCTAAGCAAAACCAATCCTGATCACCTGGGGTAGAAATGCCAGAGTCCTCAACTGGCACAGACATAGTTCCCTCCTGCAGGTAAGCTTGCCTGAAAGCCATGTTTCTGTTACTGCAGCATCGGGCCTGACCTTGCAGTGCCAGCGTGTCAGGTACCACTTTTCTCTGTCAGTGCTGAACTAATTTCTTAGCACATGCTTCAGGGCTGCTTCAAGCTTTGCATCTAGAGGCACAAAAAATACCTTTCAATTCTTCTGGCAGCACGATGCTATTTGCTATTGACTGACTTTTGAGTGCCCCACCACTGGAACAGTTTGTGTGGAAACACACTGCACAGGGCTTGACCAAAGCTAGGCACCTTGCAACAGAAGCCAGAAGAGTTGATACACTTGGCAGTGTGTAACACGGCACGGAACTCTGGGCAAACTGGTGTGTTTGTGGGTTTGCCTCTTTCAGGGGCTAAGGTGTTTAGTCTGTTGTAAGATGCAGTTAACATACACTTAGGATTCACTGCCTAGACCACTGTCCCAAGTGGATCATGGCACGTCTTTTTTAACAGATGGCCAGAAAAGGAGCAGGTCATTTCCCCATCTGGAGCTGCCCTTGGATGGAGGAATCAGAGAGGAGAGACAGTTCAGTGACCCTCACCCTTCAGGCTCTTTTCTGCTGGGAATGAGAGAGGAGATTGAATCCCCTCGGACAGAGGAGGGCAGAGAACTGGAGACTTCATGGCACATGTCCCCTGGCACTGCTGCTTGGTCTCCTCTGTCCTGGGCAGGGCAGGGTTTAGGTCTGTGTGCCAGCTAGAGCAAAAACCAGGCCTTGCTTTAGGGGTGGCTGTGTGTAATTGCATAACACTGAAGCAATCACTGCAGACACTTGCAAGTAAAGCTCCCTGAATGATCCCTGAATAATTGTAAGCCATAGAAACACTTCTTTTTTTCTTTCTTCTTTTTTTTTTTTTCTTTTCTTTTTTTGATGTGAAAGTCCAAGGTATTTGTGCCTATCCTCACTTACCCAGAGCTTACTGGGACACAAAGCCTGAGGAATTTTAAGCGCTCCTGCAAAGCACTGCTCCTCATTAAATTCTGTCCTCCCACACCCAGGGCCCCTCTCCTCACAGCATTAGGTGCTGCTGCTACCTTGCAGCACAAACCACCAGCCCCGAGAAGTGATGATAGCCTGTTTGAGGACAGCAGCACTGCTGTGAACAAGGTGCTCAAGGATGATACATTATCCCTCCAAGGCTGAAAATACCACCTCTGTGATGCCCCTAAACTCTGAGCTAGGTGAGGTTAACACCACAGCCCAGGCTTCTCATGTGACAGAACATTATGCTCCTAACAAAAAAAAAGTCAAGACTGTTGATACATACAGGACACTGGAGCTTATTGCCCTCTGCACTGCTCTGTGCATGATTTATGGGATATCCGATGCAGGCAGAACAGTTTGTTGCTCAGAACACCCTTCCAAGAAGCTTTCACATTATGGCAGGATTTAGTTAATTAGCACCAGCTAACGAAGCCCTGCCATGGATTACTGAATTTCATAAATTAATAACTATGAGACTAAAGCCTATCAAATAAACTAGCAAAGGACACTTCAACAGACATTTCGTTTCATTTCCTTCACAGCTGTAGTATAGTTTTAATGTATTTACTGCAGTCATTCTTGGTGTAAACTTAGAATAGTTTTTATATATTTATAATGAGAAAGAAAATCCTGTAGTAAAAGCCCAACCCGGTCCACTGACATGGAACTCTGCTGCCGTGGTCTCCTGTAGAGCCAGATTACAAAATAAAGGCATGCCTGCCATTGCCTGGGCAATAAAGGACGGATTTATTTTCAACCAAGGTTTCCTACCCTGTCACATGAATAACTCCTAGCATAGCTCACCCCATCCAAATGTTTAAATAAAGGGGTAAGTAGGTACTTCTGTGACAGCAACCACTTCTCTCCGACTCTGTGTTTATAAAATTGTAGGCACCTGAAAAATGATCCTTCTAAGGCTTCATTTGAACTCCAAATTCACACGCACACAGAGCCAAGATGAATCTTCCTCCAAGCAGAATGCACTTGCTAGTCCTATCATAGAGCAACACTGTACAAAACTGCTGGGAACAAACTGAAGAGTGCTTTATCCAATTGCAACTGCCTGGGGTCAATGAAGAAGATATTAGTTTTATTTTTAGCTTGCTTTTATAGTCTGATCGTGTTTTCCATAAGATAATCCAGTAGAGGTTCTTCTCTCTGTCGCTTTGGTTTTCTTTTTAATCATCAGGCTGGCCACATTATTAATTAACAAGCTCTTAATAAATCAGTGGCTGTTTAATAAGAATGGGAGGCAGCAAACACTGGCATCCTTGGACTAAATTTTTACATAGTTAATGGAGAGTCGAGGATGTTCATCACTGAAGTACCCCAGTGCCTCTCAAACAATGAAGACTTTGGTCTCATGATACTGATAGGAAAAGTAATGTAAAAAGAGGTTAACAAGGAGGGAATAGAGCAAAGACCTATTAAAAAACTTGCTTGCAGTCTCAAAAGAAACAGGTAGCATCAATGTCAAGGCATAGTAGGCTGTTTACCAGTTGGTCTTACCTGATGACTCTTTTGCAATCCCTTGAAGGCCCTGGGTGTAGTTTTAGTTTAGATCAGAAGGCTATAGAAAAAAGAACAGGTTGCAGATGAAAACCAAGAGCTGAACTTGCTCACAGTTTGGCTTCTGATCTCAGATACCACACATGTCTTTGTTTTTTGTGTAAAGCTGTAATCCGTGCTTGGAAAAAAATCTATGCTGTGATACTTTTAGTAATGCTAGCAGTAAGGGTTCAGAAATCATGGATCACATTTTGGGAAATCATGAGATTAGTATAAAAATTACAGGAATGATCTTAAGGAAATACTGTTGTTTGGGTTTTTTTTTTCATTTTTTTCTATATTCACACTTGTCCCAGAAAAGTCTTGAAATGTGTTTGCAACAATGCCTCCAGGAGCTGGGTTTTTAAGACAAGTGTTCAATGTTGTAAAACCCATGAGAAAAAATGCTAGAGCTGGTACTGTATTTATTCAGTAGCATTGATTATGCAGGGGGGATTAATTGTAGCAACTGAAGGGTTTATGCCTTGTGGAGCCTGGTGGCAGGTGAACATGAAGATTTTAGATGGAATTTCAATAATAGCAAGTTGTTGGTTTTTGAGCCAAGACAGAGGGTTGGGTTCCAAAGACGTGTCATTGGCCTTGTCAAGTCTTTTCTAGCTATAAACCTAATGCCCCAAATAAGAGAAGATCAGGATTTACTGAAGCTGTAGGCAAGCACCCGGATGCCAACCTCTCTGTGCCTTGCTCACTGTAGCTGGCACTGAAGTTGGGAGAGAGAGAGGAGTTGCTAAGGCAGAGCACAGTGTAGTTGCCTGCACAGAGTAAGCTGATGCCCTCAAGATGCTGGTGGGTTGGACAAGGCTGGGACAAGCAGTGGGTATAGCCAGCAGGAGCCTGGAGCAGCAGCTGAGGCCCAGAACAATGCCTTCCATGCTTCTTCCCATAGATGAGCCTCTGGTGTTCATACAGAGGTGTAAAGCCCAGCATTGTGGGTCTGTACCACGACACACAGCCCTCGCTTGGTCTGGTGTACGTGGGAGAGCTGAATGAGTACAGAACAGGACAGTCACCTGACCAAGTTGAAACACGTCGAGAGATACTTTTTTCCTAATCAAAAAGTTTAAAAGCCTTTGCTACAACAGATGAGCTTTCTGCCTTTCTCTACCACCATCCACCTGCCACTGTCTCCATCTTCAGTGAGACTCATTTGGCAAGTCACTCACCTAACACTGGTTTTTTCCCCTAGCAGCATTGAGTTACTGACTTTGAGTGACCAACGGGTCAAAGCACCCTGCAAATCTCAAGAAGAAAAATCCCACTGAGAAATTCTGTGTCTTTTTGTAAAAATATTTCATCCAGATACTTGCCTGTCTTTCCAGTGTGTAAAACACATCTAGTTTCAGTCTTAAAATGGTAGTCTTTTCTCTGTTAGTTTCCTCTTACATAGAACTTTGTGGTTGGGAACTTCTAATTCCTCTCTTTGGCCACTTTTTCAATCTTACAATGAGTGTTTTGATCAGGAACTAGAACACTGGAGTCAGCTGAGAGCGTATGCAAATTCAGCCCAAGCCTTTTGCCCAGTTGATTCAATCTTCCCTTTAATCCCTGCAATGATCCACAGTAATGGCTAAAAATTCTGAGTAGGAGAAAGAAAGAAAAAAAAAGCAAACCAAGCCTCAGGAAACAATTTTGATTGCTGTGAGGAAGCAATGGAGGCTCTTGGCCCTGGGGAACTGTCCCCAGTTCACTGGAGGCTTTCAGATACCATGGTGATGAGAGACCTTATGAATAACTAGATAGATAAATGGTAAGTGCTTTTGATCTCTGCTAGCCTGTATTTCATTTTGTCAGCTGGAGAAGAGGCTATTCAAATCTGTCGGCTGTAGGAGGTCAGCCAGGAGAGAGAAAATGTCTTCATTACAGCCTTCTGTTCAGCCAGGCCTCCCAGCTGACCTCGGTGCCCAGGCTTGTCAGTCAGACAAGGCAAATTTTCCAACTGAGGGAAGACATCGCTGCGCCAGATTTATCCCCGATGGAAGAGCTTGGAGGCAGCAGCGTGAGGCCAAGGAAGACTTAGCCTGCATTGGGACATCTCCTCCCAAACGGCCGTGGGATTCAGAGGCACCTTCCCCGCTGGGGTGTGTGCGGGGAACCTGAACCCCCTTTCCTCAGCTCTGTTTCCAGCACTGCTGGGGCAGGAGGCTGGGAAGGCAGCCTTCCTCTGTAGTTAGGAATGCCTACCTAGGAATTTCATTGGCTGCACCGAGTCTTTTCAATCAGCTAGTGCCCTCTCACAGATCTGAGATGCATTTCAGGGCTCTGGTTCACTTCAGTTTACGTTTCAGGCTGGAAATTAATTTCTTGTGCTTAAAGATCCTGGTCTGGCTCTGCGGGCACAGCCCCGCTGAGTCTTGTGGCAAGGCTGAGGAAGGAAACCAGGACAGGTTATCCTGACACAGAGCTCTGTCTAATGGAGAAGGAAGATCTCAGCTACTCAGGAGGGAGAAGGAGGGCGTGCTTTTGCAAGAGGATGCGTAAAAATTGAAATAGGAATCCCAATCCCATTATTTGGTAATGGGATTTGTAAACCTCATATTCACAGGCTGAAATAAACAATATATGCTTCCCGAATTCCTCTTGGAAGAAGAGCTTCCTGCAGCATAGCTAAATTACACAGTAAGTTATAATTTACAAAGAACTAAAATAGGAAAAGGAGTCAGTGAAATTAATTTGTATCTAAAGGATTTCTCAGTTTTTGGATGGAAGGGCGGGGAAGCAAAGTCTCCTCCAAATCCACTTTCTTAATGGAGATGGTTTTACTGTTAGATCATTTCCAGAAACCATTATAAAAATGGTCCCTTTACTCAATCCAGACAGGTTTTAATAGTATCAAAGCAAAATATAGCCTGCTATTAGCATGAAATAACATTAGCATAAATGGAAAAGAGTGAGGACACTTGAAAAAAATTCCACATAAGTGGCCCGCTCATTTCACTCGACATCACTGTAGCTGAGAAACTGTGAAATTTTCATAATAATCAAGTGCAGAGAAAAACCAAACAATTTTATCGATAGGGAAATTACATCCCGTTGCTGAATATCAAACTACAGCACTGTTCAACAGCCCTTTAACAGCACTGGAAGTATATATTAATTTGTAAGTGTAAATGAAATGTAAATAAAATACTTAGTTCAATCTGGCCACAGAAACCTCCTGATAGCATTTCAGTGCAGGAACCCAGGAGACATGTATTTGGATTCCACATCCTAGACCCTGAGCTTGCGGCACCCGATACCTTTGTGGAAAAGGTTTACTCAGCTGCTATGTGTTGATATACTTGTGGCAAAAAGCACAGTACAAACTGGTCTAGGAGACAGCACTGGCTCTGGGGGAGAAGGGCGTCCTGGAGGTTTTTGCTTGCCTTTTCTTGAAAAGAGTATCCTTCAATATTTTTGCAGCAATAATCCCAAATCCTGCAGTTTGGAGTTACACTGCTGCGGTGCTGAGGACCAGTACAGTGGTGCTTTTCTTTGCTGTAGGGTTGTATTTCCCAATGGGAAGCAAACTGTGTTTTTTACTGTCTGGGGAGCGGCAAGGAAAGCAGCTATGGAAAATGGGTCCAGTTGGGAGGCACCATACCAGTCGCTACCACACAGACCCAGAGCTGGCAGCTGGATGCTGGGGCTCTGGCTGTGGTGCCATTGACTGTCCCGGGGGCTGCCCCACCAGCCCCTGGCTCCTCCAGGGCCAGGATATGCGTGGTGACAGCAGCAAAGCTGCTTAGGTTTCTTAATGAGCAGCTCCCCAGCTAAAATTCACCAGCAGTCCCCATGAAGCTTGGAAAATCCACAGAGAGCCTAGGGCTTGAGAACACACGAGCTCGCTGGAGCCCTTGAGCTGCTGTGGTCCCAGCCCGTGGGTTGCTGTGCTGCCAGCGATCCAGGCCCTAGCAGAGGGCACACGTCCACCCATCACAGCAGTCCTGGTAGCAGATTTCTTCCTCCCATCTGTAACCGTGCCCAGGCACTGAAGGCAGCTCTCCCCATCACCTCCTGCAAAGTAGGTCTGAGGCGCTTACCCAGTCAGCACCAGGGTGCTTTACATCCCCGGTGCGCTCTGCACGGCAGTAAATGATTTCCCCCGGGGCAGCGCAGTGGAATAAAGAAGCCCTGAAATTGTGCCTTTAGCCACGCTCCTGCCAGGCAGCCCCCACAGAGCCCTCCCTGGCTGGCTAGTCCTCAGAATGCTCTTTGGGGGAGAAAGGTTTTTTGGGGGGGAAGGGAGCGATTGTGCGACTGCACAAAGCCCGTTGAACAGTTAATGCTTTAACCTTGCGTATAATTTATACAATAAACAAAGTCACATGTTTCTCTAATAATTTAGATGTAAGCAAATGTTGATTTATTCAGGAAGGCTACTGCCAGTAGCAAAGCCTGCAGCACTGAAATTTGAATTAAACTAGGACAGAAGCAGGCTAGTCTATAATAACATTTGTATAATTTTATTTTTGCCCTTGGCTCAGTTCATTTCCTTCTACAGTAGATGCATGAAATTGGTTCTTCAGCCACCTTTAGCTGATGTTCATTGATATCGGGGGTAGGCAGAGAAGCAAGAGAATGTAACCTTTTTAGACTTTGTGTTTGCAGTCGTAAGGCCGTGAATTCTTAGGTCATTTATGACAATAATTTTCCTCTCTGCCTTCTCTTCCTGCGGTACTCTCTGAAGGGCTCCCGTTTAACCTGGAGTGATGGGGCTTTTCCCCCCATTTTTTTTTCCTGCGTGGAGACTTCTAGAACAGAGCCTGTTAAACAGATGCAAATGTTTTGTTGTTTCTATTCTTTTATGCAGGCCCGAGGGCATGAAATTGGAGTTCTCTTACTCTGCTTTCAACACGAGGGAAGGGGACTGTATGATATTTAAAAAATGATGGTGAAAAAAATAGGCACTAGTACAGATATCTGGAATGGATCCCTTGGCTTCTTTTCCAGCTTTGACTTCAAGGAGGAGAAAATACTCTGGCTAGCAGGGAAGGTAGAAACAGGGAGCAGTGGTTTTGTCAGGGTTTTCTGGCTGGCCACAGAAGCTCTGCCTCTGAGCTTGAGGACTGACAGTGCTAGAACACTAAGATAAACCCCGTTGCTTTTGTCCAGGGAACCCACAACAGGTTTCCAGGTGAAGTCAGAGGATCTCTCTTTGCAGAGCGAGATCTTGTGTTCCCAGGCTGGCAGTCGCCGGGCACTGAGCAGACCTTGTGCTGTACCTCTGGTGGTAGCTGGCGGTGAGCCCACGGGCCCTCTCTCCAGCACTGGGCTGGTGTGCCCTGCAGAGCCTGCTTGAGATGCTTCCAAGGGCACGGTCTGCACTTCTGCTGAGCCAAGAGGGACACTCTGAGGCTGAGGGGACTTTATGGACAAAGAAGTGAAAGCAAAGCGCAGGCTGGAGAGCAGGGAAGGGAGAGGGAAGCTAAAAGCAGCGCTGGCAGAAGAGTGATAATGTCTCCATCTGGCAGTGTGACAGGGATCAACTTCTAACTGCAGCCAGGACAAGATTGTTGCATGGGGATGGCTCAAGTTGGTTTTTTCCAGCCGTAAGCCTGGCCAGGTGCAGAAACTCAAATGTCTGTCGCAGAGCGAGGTGGTTGGTGCTCTTACGCGTGACACCGATGCCTGTGGTGATTTCATGGCTGTGGTATTTGCTAACGAGGAACTTCAGTTTTGCAGTCCCCTGCTTTGTGAAGAAAAGCTTCTGAACACTTGTCAAAGCTAAACCGAGTCCTGCAGGCCCAGGGCAGTCTCTAGGACTCCTGACCTGTCCTTGGCCGTGCCTGTGTCCATGTCCCCAGCGTGCACAGGCTCTGAAACCTGCCAGGGACACTGTCGAAGACCAGCTCGATAAAGGTTGGAGCAGAAACAACCACCTGATGTGTTTCAGGAGAGGGCCATGGCTGGCTGCCAGGGTGGGAATGCCAGCCTCGAGCTGCTCCCTTCAACAAGCAATATACTCGTCCTCGCCGCACAGTGACCACGGAACCGGTACCAGCCCGTGCCCCTTCAAAGACCCTGGTGCCTTGGGAGGGTAAAAGCTGGAACAGTAGTCCTGAATGCTAACAGTGTGGGTCCTGTGGATGCTTTGAATCTTGTGGTCCCGTGTGACCCATCTTGCACTGTCTCACCTGGAAACTAAGGGCCGTGACATATTCCCCTTCAAACAGCTTTCCCTGGTTGTGGACCACAGCGAGGGGAGGAGGGTCACATCTGCACGAGTGCCCTGTCCATTCAGCTCTGCCCATGACAGACCTTTGTCCCAGCCCCTGCTCCTCCTCCTCTCCCCCTTTGCTGGTTACTGCAAGCAAAGGAAGGGCGAGCTGGGAGCGTTGCCTTTGCCAGAGCACGTGGGAAGCGGGAGCAGACTGCGAGCCACCAGCCACAGCCTCCCAGGCTGGTCCATGGGCAGTACAGCACGTGTTGCCCCTGAGCTGGGGCAAAGTCATGGCTGAGCCCTCAATTCCTGTGTTATTAATTCAACCATCAGAGGACATCCTCAGCTGGAGGAAATGCTCATTGCTCCCGGCCCTTGCCCACTGGTTTCCAACAGCACACAGAAGCAGCCACATTTATGCTGTTCAGACAGAACTTGGATCACACTCCTCTGGTCAAATAAGTACGTATCACTACATCCCATTTAGCTCTGTTAATGCCACATTAAGAATGGCCTGTGTTTTGACATAACCACCCTTTCCCTCTTATTTTTTTAAATACCATAAATGAAGCATTAAAAGTCCCAATCCATCACGGTGACATCAGATCAGTGGACCGTGACTTTTATGACATCAGAGCAATTGATTATACGACTCTTTTATGTGTAGCTTGCTATGCAATGATTGCTATTCTCTCCATATATTACACCCTAACTTCCTGGAATAATCTCAAGAGATGAAAAAGGAATCGCTGTGAAGCGGTGAAGTACAGTAGGTACAGAGTTGCCATAAAACTGTCATCAAAACTGTAGAAACAAAAATGCCTTTAGAGATGGCAATGTTCCATTATGGGTCCCTAGCTAATGGGCTGTAGTTGCCCTATGCATACCTCACTATATTTACTGCTTCTGGGTATTTCTGTACCTTTCTCCCAGAAGCTTATATGGTTACTACGATGTGCAGGGCTGTTACCCTGCATACTGTAAGTGCCTTTATCCCCTTATAGCCCCTCTAACAAGTCAGATGCTGTTTGTACCAGGCTAAAGTCTGGTTTCTCTTCAAATAATGCCCAGGAAGGAAGGAAGGAAGGAAGGAAAGGACAAAAGCTGACAGAGAGGTATGAGCTATTTGTTGCCATAAAACTGCTGAGAGAAAACAGATACTCTGTAGTGCTTATCAAGGAAAGTGCTGTCAAAATTAGTTTTAAGGCACAGAATAAGGAGCCCTTCCTTGCGGAGAAGTGACGTGGAAAGTTCTGCCCAGAAGACAGAACTCCAACTGGATTTTTCACTATAAAAATGACATGTGCCTGGGCCCAGTTAACATGCGATGTGCTGTTCCGTGTGTTTTCTTGTGCTCTCCAGGTTATCTACACAAGGAGCAAGTCAGTGTCTCATTTCTCAGACACAAACGTGGCCTTTGTTGCTCTGTGGGAGGATAAGCCTCAACAGGCAAAGCTAAATGATCTTCTCTTTTTTACCCCTTTTTTAATCTCAAGGCAATTTAATGTAGGCAAAGAGGTGCTACAGTCATAAGGAAGGTGTAAGTCATCTGAGAAGTTTATGCCTTGGGGTGCTGAAAGATGAGCTCTGGCAAATCTCATCCCTGCCGCTGCAGCTGCCCGTGCCCCCAGCTCTCCACCCCTGCTCCCTGTCCCTGCCTCCGAGCAGGGGCACGGAAAGCATCATGCACCAGTGCCCTCCCAGCTCCAGCTGCCTGTGCTTCCCTGGGGGTGAGGATGGATGTGCACCATTGCACCGGTCCTCACAGGAGCTGCAGAAGCACGAGCAGGCATCTGTCCTCTACCTCTGTGCCTACAAGGGGGCACTTCTGGCAGAGGAGAGGGGCTGGTGGCCAGAGCAAGGGCTGTTCTCCCTTGAGCAACTGCAGCTCTTGCTGCCATGCGAGTGGGCACCTATAGTTCCTTCCTCAGGCTGTCTGCCTCACTGGGACAATATAAAAGCCTCATGAAATACCTTCACTTCTTTAAAATACTTTGGATTCTTGACACAGAAGGCACTAGAGAAAAGATGTATTTCTGCTAAAACTTCCACAGGTAGCTGGGTGTGCCAACATCCTCCAGTCACTCTCAGAAGTGATGCAGTGGGAAAAAAGCAGGGCCTCTTTGGCTGGCTTTCTCCAGCCCCTCTGGCACACGCATGCACACACACATACACACACACACACACATACATACACACATACACACACACACATGCCTGGGAGCTCCAAATTGCAGCTAGACAGGCCATTGCTGGGGGGAGAAAACACAGTCTGTTGGCCCCTCAGCCAAAACTGCCGAGCAAAGGAGGCTGCATTGAGTGCAGCAGCCTAAAACCCAACCTCCACGCGTGGTGACACCTCTGGGAAACCCCCCATGCTGGGGTGGAGAGGGGTGAGACTCTCCAGATACTGCCAGCTTGGGTCGGTACCCACCAGGAGCGGAGATCTGCAGGTGAAATACTCCATGCCCTCTTTCTTCTTCCTCTGTCCCCCCAAAACGGGCATATTTGGCAGGCTGAGAGACAATCTAGGCTATCTGAGGTGATGGATGACTAGTACTTAGCCCTTTCCCAAGGATATGGGCTCTCTTTTACTGGGGAGAGGGGGGAAGAGCTGTGTGGCTGGAACCTTTTCAAGTGCCCTTTGCAGAGTCCAGGGTGATTTCAAGGGCAGCTTATGACACAGGATACTGACAACAACAGAGCCCAGCTTGAGCACCCACCCTTAACTCCCTCTAATTTACATGCAGACCAAGCAGCAACATTATTGTTCAGCTGGGGGCATATTTAATTGCTGAATGTTCTGCAGATGTCTTACAGGCTGTATAGATAAAGGCATTTAAGTTGCTGACTTATAACAGCACATCTTCCGTCTTTTAACATAAAAATTCCTACCTTCTTTGATGGATGCGGATTTTTCAGGACTGCAATGCTGTGCCTGTCCTTCAGAATATTTTAGCAAATGTTCAACTCCCCAGCAGCACAAGGGAGCAGCTAAACCCTGACGCCTTTTCATCGGGGGAGAAAAAAAATGAGCTTCATTACCGTAAAAGCAGCGCTCTCCCGTTACACGGAATCGAGCAAGGTCCATTATTGTTTCTTTAAACCCAGCAGTACGACTTGTCGGGCTCTAGCCAGTTTATTTAAGTGCAAGCAGTCTGCTCCGTGCTGAATCAGACGTGGAAGGAGTCGTGAGCCTTGCCCCAGGGAAGCTGCGACCCCAGGGCAGGCGTGCAAAACATCGCTGGTGCCCAGGGTCCAGCGCAGCTCCCCTTCACAGCAGCGCTGGAAGGTGGCAAGCAATGCAGGATCGGGCCCCTGAATGTAAAGCTCTTGTCTATTGCTAATTCATATCTTATACTTAAGGACTAAACACTCCATATTGCCTCTTTTTTTATGTTTTACGGGTTTCGTTCTGTTTCGGTTGGGGTTTTTTGTTGCGTTGTTTGCTTGTCTGTTTGTTAAGCCCTTCCAACTTTCAAGAATAATCAGATTTACAAACGGATGCCCTGTCTTATTTTTTTTTAATGACACCTACAGTGTCCTTTCTGGCTTGTGCTGCACCAGGACACCTCTGTCCTAGTGACATAGGTGTCTGACAATTTGTCAGGGAGATAGCCATAAGTTAGGCAGAAAACCGGACTCCATTAAAAAAACATAAAAGCCGGGAGGAGGCAACTTGATGTGGCGTGGCTCCTGGCGATGAGGAAGCACGAGTGCATGCTGGAGCTTAGAAATAGAAAGTGATGTCCTCATAAAAATATGGCTTTAGGCTGGTGTGCCACTAGAAATTCTTCTGTCAGTTTAGAATATTTAGCTCTAAGGGATCTCTACTTTCAAATGGATCTTTTGATGCAAAATAGGCTGCACAGGCGGAGATAGCGGTGGAGAAGGGAGAGTCGCATTCATTCGCAGTTCTGCTGGGTAAACTGGAGATTTTTAGATAGGCTTTTTTGATCCCAGAGTGGGCAGGTGGGTTACCTTACTGGGGCATTGGGTCTCCAGGCCCTTCGAACTGAAAACCGTTACTGATGCCTGGGCAGCTAAATAATACTGAAAGCTTCAACACTGCTGGTTATCAGGGGAACCTCTTTAGCCTAATTTGAAAGCTCAAAGCTCCAGGCAACTGAATTTTTTTCGTTACAGGCTCTTTTGTGTGGTGTTCCAATGCAGTATATCCAATCAATGATGCGATAGCACGCACGGTACCATCATCTGGATGTTTATTCCCCCCCCCCGTGTTTTGTATTTGACTTGTTAAACTGCACGAAGAGTTTGGGGAACAAACAGGGGGTTGGGGAAAAAAAAAAATAAATAAAGCAGCCTCCTCAGCTTCTCTGCTGCGGAAGTTTAAAACTAGCAAATACCCAAACCTCAGTGCTCCCAGAGAAATGAAAACGAGCAGAAAGTGAAAATATATACATATGTATACACATGAACAAAACATGAGCCACAGTCATGGCAATCTGGGCTCCAATGTGCCAAACAAAAGGGGTTATTCCTCCAAGCAATCTGTGTGCCGTAAAATTTAGGACACAACGAGGCTGGTTTATGATTGCACTGTAGATTCCTCTATAAAACCACAGTCTTCAGCATAGTAAATTCCACTGGACAATTAGGACAGGCTGGTTTGGTGGATTTGTAATATTGCATCTTCTAAAGGAAGTAATAGTTTGGATGGGGGAGAGGAGCAAGACTAGTTATTAAGATACTAATTCTTTCTTCTGTAATTCCTCTCACACATGTCCTCCATAACTTAAGCTCATTTGGGGAAATCACAACAATTGTGAGGATTCTTTCCACATTGATTTTTTTAACACAAATAATAATAGGCCAGATCTTCAGAGGAAATAAATCAGCCCAGACCATTTCATTTACAGTGTGCCTGTGTAAGTAATGTTAAATTGATTTTATTTAGTAGGATGCCAAAATAAAAGTAGGAGCAAGCTCCATGATGAATGATTCACTTACAGAAGGTGCCTGGTGCATCCTCAGGTTTTGGCCCAGAAAAGCAGGAGCAGCTTATGGAAACTCCATCGTTTTTATAACACTCTTGATTTAATTTGCTGTAAGCTACTCATCCACTCCAGTGCTAAAAACATAAAAAGATGGTTCAGGACAAAAGAATTCAAGCAGGACTAGATTAAAAACTAGATTCTACACCTTCAGAAGGAAGATTCCAGATCAACTCAAACCAATGTTTCCATTAACTTGCATTTTTCTACGTTTACAAGATTTTACTTCCAGTCTGGTTTCTCTTGCTGCTCTGATCTGAAGCACACCATAAGCCTGCAGTTCTGCTGCTGGAGTCCCTGGTCAGTGAGATCACTGACACTAGGAGTTTCTCCTTGCCATGCCACATGTCTCAAATGAGAATTCATATTTGAACCTTAATATCTGGAACAATAAGGCAAATGGGCAATCAAAAGTGGCAGGCATCTGACAGGGGCAAGCTTCCATAATGCTGTTTTTTTTACATCATGAGAAGAATCCCTTCTTCTTTCGGCTTGATCGTGTCGGTCCGAGAGCTGATGGTGCTGATAACCCTGTGCTGCCACTGAGATGAGCCAGGTGTGAGGCTGTTCCATCCTGCAGGACTGTCCCCTGCACTTGCCACATTCACCAGCTAGCTGGACCTTACTTTTCTTTTTGGCACCCTAAGAAATAAAATCATCTTACCACTATTTATACATTTCCACGGAAGCAAAGGGTCTGTGGAGAGACACTGGCCTGGAGTTCGACTAACGCTGCTGTCCCTGTCCCAGCGTTAGCTCTCTGCCCTGTGAATCTTCACAGTGAGTTCCTAATGATTTTTTGATTCCTGGAAGATGTCATCGGTGCAGCTGTAACAGTGAGAGAGTGAGGAATGAAGCAGCACTTACACATTCACAGTGGGTGCATTCATCTCATTTACAAGGGCAACATCCCAAATTAAAGGTATTGTCAACTTAGTAAGCAAATCACCACTGAAGTCAGCTGGGCATAATCAGGTGAGACCTCTTTTCTCTCTTTAAAGGCTTTGGCATGAGAGTAACAAATCAAAAGGTGTTGATCAAATTCACCCAAGACAAGAAAATTTTCCCTTCTTACACCTACCTATCTTACTCTCTGTATCCACATGGTTCACATCTCTTTGTCACCTCTTAGCTGTTTTCAGCTCGTGTCATTTGTAAGCAGGGGGACAGGTAAACCTAAGCAGGCAAAGACTGCTGCTCAGGATACTCAAATAATATAAAAACTGCACTCTCCAGATAGGAAGCACAACAAAAAAGCAAAGAATTACATGATTAGGAAACAAGGTGAGCCAGCTAATCTCCCATCCCAGTGAGATGGAAAGGATTGAAAAGCCTGCCTGGGTCTGCAGGGGATCTGCAGTGCCCAGGAGTTCTGGAAATCGTGCCAAAAGCTGCCAAAATGTGCCTGGGGCAGCACAGTGTCTCCTACCTTTTGGATTCCTCTCAAATCTGAAATGAAGCTCAGCAGAACCAAAACTAAATACAACTGGAGGGTTTAGGCATTCACCCTGTGAATGCAGGGGGTATAACCAGGCACTAAGAAACTGAAAAAACACCCCACCCAGGTAGGGACTGTTTATTTAAACACCATAGCTAAGAGATTTATGAATCTAGGTGTGTTACAAACAAATGATGTAGCAAGTGACACTAGGAGGAATGCTTTCTGTACAGCCACAGGTAATCTGGTACAGAATTACCTACAAAATTCAATAGGACAGTGACAGCAACTATTTTACCTATTCCCAGCTTATTTTACTCTTTCATACATGACTGGTTGGGAAAGATATTTTTCTAAAACCTTGTGATCCAGACATTCTGGAGACACCAGCATGCCTACAAGCAAGAGTTTTCCCTTTTGCTGCTGTTTATTTTCACTTTGTGCTAGGGGAACGTAGCGTGCATTTCTGTCAAGTCATAGGGTAGCAAGTATTCTCAAATGAATGCTCATCCTAACAATAATGTCAGAAATAACTTATTTTTCCAAATGGCAAATTTTAATTGCTGACTTAATCTACTGTAATAACAATATGGAGGCTTAAGGCCTCAGTTCAGCAAAGCATTTCAATGTTTGCTTAAGTATTCATTGCACTTAATGAGACTTAAGTCTCTGCCTGAGTGTGTTTAGCTAGTTCAGTGACTTGACACAGGAACTGAGGAGTAAACGTTCACTGATTAAGTCAGACCACTGCTAATACGATTTCAGAAAATAGTGTCTGAATAAACACTTCTGAGTGTAAAGTTGAAGAGTGCAAGGAAATTAGCAGGCTGAAGGGAAAAATAAAACTCTTCAAACCAGTGAATGAACTTGCTGCTATTATGAGCAGCCTCTCAAAGGAGGAGCTGATTGGCATACTCCCATATGGAACAGAAACAGTAAAAAGTAATCAAATACCATTACACAGCAGAATCCAGCGAGTCAAATTAAGAAAACACCCTCTGAGAAGATGAGATCATCTCCAAATGGTAGTTAGGAAACGGGTCACCTCCCAGCACTGGGGATCCCATTGCGTACAGGGATGGCTGCTGTCTGCAGTCACCCAGAAACACCCCATTGCTGAGCAGGAGGATGGATACCTGGAACTTGAGATAGCCTTTGGGCAGTCTCAAGTTCACTTGAGAGCATGGCATTGACATATCTTCCTGAAATTCTCTCTGCACTCTGCCCAGCAGTCTGTCCAATTTTCCCTTTTTCTCTTAAAAAAAGGAATTATTTTAGGAAACTCAATAGCAGAAAGCCATTCTGAATAGAGCACTGATTGTAAAGCTCAGCATTTGAAAATCAGGAAATGCAGAAGTAAGGGGTTTGTGCATAGCTTTGACTCTGCTGCTCCCAGAGAAACAAGAGATGTGTGTATACACACAGACAGACACATGCAGAAGAGTATGCAGCACTACTACGCCTGTAAAGGAGTTGCCATAAAACCAGGTAATCTTTAAAAGCTGAAAAAAAATTGTAACACAACATATTTCTTACCAGTATTAAAAATAATATGAAATTGCAGTATGTTTGTTTCCACAAACTTACACTTTGGATCTGTGATACGATCCCCACGGTAAAATTAATTTAGAGATGAAAACAAAAATGAGAAGTGCAAACCTGGGGTGTTTAAGTCTATAGGAACTTTGCTGTTGACTTCAGCTTGACAAGGAGAACAACTGGCATGAAAATGATTCTTTCCTGGGACATACAAAGCACTGAAGTGCACCAAGTAATCCTCTGAAAAATCCAGAAGGGTGGTATGTGGTGCACATCTATTTGCAAGTTCCTCATTCCCTGAAGTGCTAGGCTTTAAAAAGCCAAGCACTCGTTACAAGGAAGTTTGCAACTTAAATCTTTCAGTTAGTGAAGTTTTGCAACTAATTTAGATAAGAGTAGAAGATTTTAAACTCATATGTAAAAAAAAACCCCAACTCCTGCAGCTGTATAGCTGAGGCCATGGAGAGAAGTTGTTGTATTAACTTTACTGGAGAAGGAGATTGTGCCTTTGTGATCTTACAACATCATTTCTCACTGAAAGCTGGCAAGCGTGCAAGTCCCTTTCACAAACATAAGTCATCTGCACCAGTACAGGATAGTTAAGATGATTTATTTGGATTTCCTTCAAGCTTTTGACAAGATCCTGTACTGAAAAAAAAATAAAAAATCCTGTAAAAGCTGCAGAGTAGAAAAGTAGCGTTGTTCTGTGTTGTAAAAAGCAGACTGGGAGACAGGAACTCCTGGATTCCCATTGTATTTCCTTTGATCTGTATGCCCTGTTCATAATAAGCCTGACACTTATTCCTTCTGTGGCTTTGGGCAAGTCATATAATCTCTCTGCCTCGTTTTTCCTATCTTGGGGGGTATTGCATGGATTAGTTAGTCAATGTTTGTAAAGCAGCTGAAAGAGTATTGACCCGATTCTCCCAGGGAAGCAGGGACACTCAGCTTCTTGGGAAGCCATGAGCAATAAATTCTAAGGCGAGCTACAGAAAATAAATAGCAGAAGAAAAATGAACACAGCACTCGACACAGACTACACCTGGTTTAGTTCAGCTTGTTCCTGAAAAAGGCTGCACACACCAGCTCCCCTGCCACAGCTGTCAGAGGAGCCCAGGACCTCCCCGGGGTGGTTGGCACCCTTCAGATGCTGGGCTGCAGCTGCTGGTGAGAAAGGGGATGAGAATGGAGTGCTCTCAAAGGGGGCACCAAAGCCTCTCAACAAGTGTTTGCACTGGTGAGCTGGCAGAGGAAAATAAGCAGTGGCCAAGTGACACTTGCTGGTGATACTCATTGTCCCATGCAGCTGAAGAGGACTGTGAGAAGCCTGAGATGAATTAAGAAGCATGGGTGTGTCCTGAATGTGGGGATGACTGATGATCGAATGAAATTTATCTTGGATGGGTATAAAGTAATAAACATTGGCAAGGTTCTCTCTGTGACATCATTGATTTTACTTTGTTTGGCTTGACTTTGCCACATGGTCACAAGCAGTATGTTTCCATGACAGAGAAATAACTGAGAGGATGGCACCTGTGCCAGGCATCAGTGTGGGAGGTTTCGCTGACCGTCTTGATAAAAAGGCAAATTGAGAACATCATTCTTTAAAACTAAAGGAGAAATCAAGAGAGACAATATCATGGCCAAGCGGCATTGAAAAGCAGCAGCAAATCCCCAGGCAAAAGTGAAGGAATATTTCCTCAGTATTTATGACTTTCCTGATCATTCTGGAAACTGCTTTTCTCTGTTGGCTGATGCCAGGAGAGCAAAGGTGGCTGCCGCTGCATTAACAAAACTCTGCTTTTTCTGCTGGGTAAGAGAAGTGCAGGACGCAGAGAGATGAGCCAGTTTTGCCAGTGTGAGTGCATCCACAGGAGTCATTTTTCACTCTGGAGTAGCTGTTTGTGTGCACAGGTAATGTGCTCACAGAGAGAGGAGAATACAGCCAGTGGCCTTGACACAGAGCCCTGTTCCTATCTTTGCACCAGCAGCTACACCAGCTACATCGAGCCACTGAGTCTTTGCCAGCACTGTTTGCTCTTCTATCTGTCAGGGGATTGTTCCCAGCATAGCCATGGCCTTGGCAGCAACAGTCCTTTTCTGATGTGTAGTGATGAGACGCCTCTTTCGTGCCACCTTCCTTGAACTGACTTTGGATTTCTATATGGTGATCATCATGTCCTTTCTTTTCTAGGGGCTCCCCTTCACCATGTGCATTCCATGGTTCAGTCATTCACAAGAAGACTGAAGACTGGAAGAAACACAACTAGAAAACCCAAAGCAGGCTAGCAGGAGGTTGGCTGACAAGGTAGGACTTCTCTCAACATCTGTCTTACGTCTGGTTGGGATGGAGAAAGGTTGCCTGGAGGTATATATGGGAGTATTGCCTTTGCATGATCTAGCACAGCAATTCTCAGTGACTGTGGCATGAGAGGGAGAGGTTTGCCAGATGAGTGTTTTTCCCTGGCAGACATTTTCAGCCTCTGCCTTAGGAGATGGCTGTGTCTATTTTCACAGGCAGTCAACAAAAATCCTCTTTAAACTTGTAGGTCTCTTCATATCCTCCTAGCAGCAGGGACGGGACCAGTAGGACACGGATTAAAATATCAGTGAGCTTCTGGCTAGCCATTATTTTTGACCAGGAAATTAACAAATAAGGATTGTGATGAGGCCACAAGGTTCTTGCCCCTGACTGCTGTCACTGCCCAAAAACCTACTGTTACCTGTCACTGCTCAGTGTCTACAAGTTCCTGTGTAAAACAAGGTACTGGGGCATTACTAAAACGTGAAAATTACCTTTATAACTTCAGCTGAGATATATACATGGAACCAAGAACAAAGCCCCTAGTAGCGTAACATTTATGCACTTTTCCTCCTTTGCATAAACTCATCCATCAAGTGTGGTCAGAGTAGCCCAGCTCCTGCAATTCCTTGCAAACTTGGAAAATGACAGTGATACAAAATCGGTATGAGGTGAAAAACTGCTGCTTTTCAGGAAGTAGCTGGGAGAAAAACATCATTGATTTAATAGTGGATTTCTCCAGATTATTTCAAACAGAGAAGTACAGCTGCTTTCCATGGATTCCTGTTTCTACACAGAGAGAAAGGAGGTGCTAGCAACATCAGTTTTTCAGAGCTCATGCATAGCATTGAAAACACGGGGTAATTTCTGTCACACAGAAATATAACATGAACTATAATAACACTTTTGTCTTGGAAAGGGAGTATTCCAGACAGTTGCTGCTACTTTAGCAGAAGGGTAGTGAGTATCTCTTTCAAATATCCTTTTTGAAAGACACACTTGCTCTACAGCAAGTCTAGAAAATTAGTCTGGTTCCAAAATCTATAGGTCACTCATTACAATCAGTATTTGAAGGTCTAAAACCTTGGAATGGCCTGTTTCTGAAGGGTGGATGTAGTAACAGCCTTGCTCAGATTCTACTCTCTGAGCCTTTCTTTATCCAGATCAGCTGCTTGACAATCCCAGACCAAGGTGCACACTCCCAGGCTTTGGGCTGTTCAACACACAAGCACGAATCCAGATTTCACAGCCTGAGTTTCTCATGGAGCTGTATTGAGTATCCCTTGAAATATTTCCTCAGCTGAATAGGTTCATTTATTGGGTAGAAATTCGTACTTCAAATAACTATCTCAATATATTACCATCATATTATGGTGGTGTCTCACACTTTCTGGACTATCTGGTGTATTGAAAGAGAGTACTGTAACATCAGTGTCAGTCTACTCTAGTACTGTATGCACTGAGGGTGCTGCATCATCAGTGTTTCTCTGAAAACTCATCATACAGTTGAGTAATGCTTCTGAGAATGGTGGTTTTAATGTTAAAAACCCAGGAGGGAAGGTTATTGGTATGTTCTGTTATTTAACAACACCAAATACCTCTGCTCATTGTCTCTGTGTATATAGGTGTGCTCAGGGAATAATTTTTATAGGTAGGAAAGCAGAGAGCTTCTGACATCCGAAGGATGCACAAAATGATACACTAGCAGAAGTTTCTATGGTGCCCTGAAGAAATTTCTGTTGTATGATAGGGCTTCTCATGAGCAGTATTAGCTCAGGCTGTAGGACCAGGAAAGTAAAATTGAGTGGTTCTGGACTAGACGAACTGAGAATGAGGCAGATTATACAACCTTTTGTTACAGGGTACTGGCACATAAAGTAGCAAAAACAAGTTAATCAAATGTTTATATTTCTCCTTAACAATTTGCCTTGTCCCCAACGTCCACACACATCCACACACTCACACACTTTACCCCCTTTTCCTCAGTGTAGTCTGTAATTAGAATGAGTTGAGCAGTTAAATTGGAACGATCTTAGAGCAATTTGTACAATCTCAGGAGATACACTCTCAGTCATGCCCTGAATTCTGCATGCTTTATCTGAACAGTCAGACCAGCTGAAGTCTCTTCCATGTTCAGCCCTGCTGGTATTTCACATGATCCAGCCCAGGAAAGCTTACAGTGACCATAAGGGTGCATTAGTCCCTTTGCAAAGTGTATTGACTAATCTGAATAAAACATCTGGCTTGCAATGGGAGGAGAGGTTTCAAATGTGCCTGGGGAAATCCAGCCAAAGTGAAAGAGAGCAGGGGCAGAGGTGACTCTGATTTGCTCTTTCCCTCTGAGGTTGCACAGAATCGCTCCTCTCCCACCTATTTTGCAGCAATGACAGACAGACTTTTCTGTGCGACAAACGTCTGAAGGCAGGAAACAAACCCAGTATGGTACTATCCCATTGTGCCCCTCAGAAAGGATCTGCAGTCACTGAGCAAGCCAGGGGGCTGCTTCTCAGGGCAAGGAATAACTGGAGTGGGAAAAGGGAAGCAGAGAACTTGAGAGAAATGCAGCGAATTTCACAAAGTGGATTATAAATGCATATACACATAGGAGGCAATGCCACCAGGGTTCACATTTTCAATCCTGCACGCTCAAAGGCAATCTTCTAAGCCCTTCTTTGTTTACCTATCCACAAGTGTCATGATTTGCTGGTGGTCTCAGCATCTCCAGGTCCCATTGCTGGCAAAGGGATTTAGGGGCTCTGAAGCCTTCTGAAAGTCATCCATAGAGAAGCCCCAAAAACCTGAAAAAAGGCTTTCTGTGAAACTGCTCTGTGCTCTCTTGATTACCCACGCAGACTATAAGCTTATCCATATCTTCACAAGGGACCCAGAAACTCCCAGGAGATTTTGGTACACTAAAAATTGATGTTTCTGGAGAAGAATCTAGTTCAGTCTGGGGTTTTTCAATCCAGTGATAAAATTACAGAAATGAACTTCACGTCCCACTCCAGTGATACTGTTTTTCTTTCCAACAGCTACTCACAGACTCTGGTCTTACTCTCCGACAGACAACTAAGTGAGCTCAGAGTTCGGACGGTTTTGGTGCAGAGACAGACATCACCTCCTCTTAGAATGTCTGGCAGGCAGAACTGTCACATCTGAGCAGCTGAGGGCAGAGCTAAGGGATCCTCATGGAAACCCATCACCACTCCTGTTTCTGTGTGCATTTGTATTGCTTAACACAGAGACAACCTCATAATGGTAGTGGGATATGGAAATACTTGTGTTCAGCTTCTGGTTTTGAATTAAGAGCGAAAGGACACGTGGCTTAAGTGCAAGAGGTCTACATAGAAACAGGGTAGAAGTACTTGTTGCTGCATTAGCTCAGCCACCTTCCTGTAGTAGACCTGTGGCTTCATTCCTTGTTATTCCCACAAAAGCAGAAGGGATGCTATTGCTCAGGCTACTTCACTGTTTGGTGTGGTTCACTCTTCAATTCACAGTTAAATAACAAAATCTATTTCTTCGAATACAGCATCAAAATGTTACTGGTAATAAAGAAAAAAAAAAAACATCATTTTTAACGCTCCTTGGAGAAAACAAATCTGGAGAAGCAGAGTTCATAAGTGTTCCCTTCAAATGCAATATAAAATCATTTTTCTTCTCTAAAACAAATAAATAAATAAATAAACCTCAAATCAAAAATGAGCCCAGTACAAAGTCTCTAATGCAGGCAACTGTTGCTAGCTCTTCTTTCCAGACTCTGAGGCTGCTCTTCACAGTGTGTTTGATACAAGATTGCAGCACACATGAATCCCCTGGAACTGCAGGAGGGAACTTTCAAAAGAAGGTCAAGCTGACGTGAGGGCTGACATGAGAAGAGCCCCTGCACTTGTTTCCAGACAGGATTACAGCTAAATCAGAAATAATGCCCTTTAGCAAGTGGACACATATGATCTGCAGCCGTTGGAAAACTTGCCTCTTCAAAAGCTGCAATGTTCTAAGCTGTTAACATTGACAATGATACAGCAAAACTACTATAGTTTTCCAGAGGCTAATTATGAGCAGGTGATGATTTGGGGGAAAAATTCAGAAATCAAATATTGAGCTCAGTTTGAGCTCATTAAGGTTGCTATTCAGCACCAGTAAAATATTCATAATGCACAAACACAATGTAGTTTTATGTAAACCTGTTTAAAAAGAAGGTAACTCCAAGTAAAACAGAACAGAATTTGGTTTAATGTATTCTCCTTTGTATGTAAATTGCCTCCGAGCAGTTAATAAAGGTAAACCTTGCTAACTTATTTAGATATATGTGACAGCCCTTTTGGGTTATGTTCATTTCTTGTGAACTTTCCCAATGACAAAAATTCATCCCCAGATGAGAATACGGCCACACCACTAAGTAAATTCAGGCCTGAGTTACAGTAAGAAGGCTGCAGATCCTGAAAGCTGTGAGAAGAGAGAATGAGCCAAATACCTCCATGTTACTCAGGTGTGGTTTGTGCTTTTGACCATCATGTCGAGGGAAGGGCCAGGCTGCAGTTCCATCATGATGTGACACTGGACAAATGGAGGCAACAGTGTCTCCCCAGCGTGGTTTGCAGCTACCCTAGAGGGCATTTGCACTATCTCACGGATGTGACATGAGAATTAAGCTCAGGATTTTTTGATTTACGGGATGAAAGTTTTACCAAATGAGCCTTCTTGAGGTAATAAATGCGTTTTCTTACTTCTTAAGAAAATACACCTTTTCTCATCTAGTGCTGACATCACTTAAGAAACTCTTTGCTGCAGGTAAAATAACAGCACAAGGATATTTTTCACATTTTTAAAGGAAGCTACTTTGTTATTTTTCTCCACCTTTCTCTATAATAGCCACTTGCAAACTTGAAATTAAGATTTGTTCCTGTACTGATTTTTTTTCTCCTCTGTATTATGCAGGTCGCTAATGAGTGCCAGGCTGCTGGCATTGCTTTATTTATTTATTAGAAAGAGAAGAGCAGTGAAGCATTTAAAACAGTCACATACAAAGAGCTATAACATTTTTTGTGGTGACACACTGTAAGACAGAAATGAAGTTAGGTCAACACACAGGTCTGCTGAACTTGTAACATTTCATCCGGATGGAAGACTGAAAATCTTCTCTACAGCATTTTAATTGGAAGACCAGGAGAATCCTTAAGTTATTAAACCAGCTTCAAGTACTTAAAAAATTGCTCTGCATGACATTAGTAAGAGTTGCAGCGATCCCGTGAACCACATGGAGAAGGTTTCAGTGGTTCAGGGCAGGTTTTCCTCTTGTGCGCTGCTGGGTTTTGGAAGAATATTAAGAATAAAATGTGAAGATGAAGCCATGTTGAGTGTTTCTTGGAACACAAAAGTGCGTGGCTACTTCAAAGTTTTCCCTTCTGATTTCTCTCAAGCATTTCTCTTTAATTAATCTAACATCTTTGTGCTCATTGATACTGCTATGAGAAGGCATTGGCAAACGGTGCGATTCCTACGTGAGAAGCCCTACCACGTTATTATGCTTATCGTTTCCAGAGAAGAGGAAAGACAGAAAGAATGTATTTGGTTGGATGTATTTTTAAGCAAAAGAATTAGTCATTCCTTAGGCTGCAGCAACTGCCTTAGGAGGAAAAATAAAAGAGGCGATTGTTATATTTCACACGACTGTCTTCAAAATACTAAAAACGTAGAATAAAAAGCTAATTGTAGGTGTTTGCTGGACACGTCTGGTTCTATTCAGGGGCTTTATTGGGCAGTTTTGGCCTCACAGCCTGGTCTTTTTCATAAGAAATGTCAGCAAAGCCTCTGAATTAATGGACTATGAAGCGCTTAGAAACATACCGTTTCACAGAAGTATCCTGAGAGGATGTGACACTAATGGGAGGTGACCCATGGGTTTGTGACAAAATAGTCCACTGTAGCA
Organism: Actenoides hombroni; assembly: GCA_024336885.1. Taxonomy (NCBI): domain Eukaryota; kingdom Metazoa; phylum Chordata; class Aves; order Coraciiformes; family Alcedinidae; genus Actenoides; species Actenoides hombroni. The sequence goes on along the minus strand of WUAM01000143.1, from coordinate 8,862,559 downwards.
ACAGGAACAAATTAATTCACCTTCCAGACACCGTAGCGTGGAGCAAAGCCATATACAATGGAACGGAAGATGAAGAATGGTCCAGTAAGGGAAAATTGATCAAGAAGGAGATTTGTAAATATTTGGTTGTCCTCGGGTTTGTTTTCTTCAGGAGAAGGGAGCTGCAAACTCCAGGCTGAAGAAAAGGGAAAAGGCAAGGCTACCTTTCAATTGGATAATTGGGAAAGGAAAGTTAGTAGCGTTTGTGAGCAAGGGCAGATGAACCTAAGTGGTAAATTTCTGGATTCGCTTACACGGATTTGTTTTCTTTTAATTTTGCTGCTTTAAAAATAAAAATAAAGATAAAAACATGCAGTGCAACTCCTTCAATCTTTTTGCAATTCTGCATGGTTGAACATTTGAAATGAGTTTGTGTATCACCCCCAGGCATTGATTCAGACTTGATTGGGGCGAAGCAGACTCCATGTGCTTATTTTTATACACGTCATTTGGGAAGTTATATAGCCAAGGGAACAGAAAATGTGTTGCTCCACTGCCAAATTATCACATATCCCTCGATCAAAACGGGAGGTGATCCTAATCAACAAGTTGTGCGACCTTAGTGCTATGGCAATGTCAGGTCAAGTCGGGAAAGTGAAGAGACGGATCTAAATACAAACAAAAAGAAAGAGGGAGACAGAAAGAAAGCAAGAAACAACCAACAATCCTTATAATTATCATCATCTGCTGCTTTTCCCTCTTCTGGCAAAGAAACACTCCATCCATTTGCAGAAATCGCCTGCGGAAACGTTACATCAAAACTAATCACAACGATTAAAATCAGCTTTTCTGTGCAAGAGGAGAGTAAAAAGCAAGTTGGAGGCTGGAATGAGACTGTTTTTTCCACCAAAAAAATCCGGGAAAAAAAATACACGCGATATATATATATCTATATCTATATGCACGTTTCGAAGGAGATCAATTTTATGCCCGTGTGATCAGTTAATTTAATTTAACTTTTATTTCGGAGATTGATTCAGGCTGGAGGTAGAGACATGAGCTAATTGTATCCTGATCCTTGCCTTGAGGGGTTTCAAAGCCCTGGAGCAACTATTCTCTGTATTTTGCTCTGTCTACCTTAGCCAAGCTATTGCATTTCTCTCTGGTGTAGCGAGGAGAGCAGACCGCTGC